>JAGPOW010001381.1:0-13317 GCA_030014935.1 Caiman crocodilus | reverse complement strand
AGGCCCCCTGCAGCCTCCTTGCCCCGCTCCCTGTGCCCCACAGCTCAGCTCAGCCAGCTCCAGGCACACATACTGTGGGTTGGGTCCCCCTAGCTCTGCAGGAGCTGGCAGGAGAGAGGCAGCGAGTGAGAACAGCGTGGGGCAGGGCTGGCAGATCTGTCTGCCTGGTGTCAATGGCCGCTGTCAAGGGCTGCCAGGGGCAGGGCCATGTGGTGGGACCAGCAGATGCCCACAGACAACCACCTACCATCCGGAGACAGGAGGAGCTTTGACCTTATGGGCTTGTGAGGACAAAGCAGCCTCTTGCCCCCAGCGCCCTGCTGCCCGGAGGCTGGAGCAGTGGCCTCATTGCCCCTGGGTCCAGCCCCCACAGCACTGAGGGCATTAGTGCCCCCAGCTCCAAGATACAGGGGAGGCTGAGCAGTGGCTACAGCTAGGAGCTGTGGTCCCCAGCCTAGGTCTGCTGGCTCCTGGGATGCCAGCTCCAGCCCAGCTCGCTCCAGTGCCTGTAGCAGGAGTGCTGCAGCTCCACCTGCCCAAGACCCCAGCCAGCAGGTCTGCCTCCTGGAGCTGCTGTCCTGCCTCTGGCTGCTGTAGCCAGGACCCTCTAGATACTCCTGAGGTCCCACAAGTCACGTGTGGATTCTGCAGGTGCTGCATGCACACGTGTGTCACTGTCGCGTGGCTGTGCCATTCCGCAGGTACATGCATGATGGCAATTGTGTCCCATGTGTTGACCTCCCTGCCACCCAGAAAGCCCTGCTTCGTGTGCAGTGCCCAGCCTTGCCAGCAGGCCTGACCCTTCCCAGGGCTGTGCCCCCCACCCCGACTCCACAGGGTCCTTCGCCTGCCTGTGAAGAGCTGAACCTGCTGCAGGCAGTGGGAGCCCTTTCCCCATCTTCTGGTGCCAAGGCTCTCCCCAGCATGTGAGGCTTGAGCCAGAAGCTGGGCCCCTGTGTAGGAGGGCTGAGCCAGTTTGGTGGGAGGCAAAGTCCACTCGACATAAGCAACAGGGCAGGACCAGGTCTGGGGCACCTGGCAGGGACCTGCTGGGAGAGCAAAGGGAATGAGACAGGCTATGGGGTGCTGGGAGGAGAAAGGAGGGGGCTTGGGCTAGGCAGTGCTGCTCGTGCTGGCGCTCCGCTGTGCTGACGCAGGGTCCTGACCCCAGAGAGGAAGCCTGAGTCCTAGCCCCAGCCCTGGCTCCGGTGCCCACAGGGTTGGCTCCAGCCCCCTAGCCCCCTGCACCCGACCCATGCCCGCTGCCTGCTCACCGGGAGTGTGGGGGGGACTGACCCCACATGGCGGCCGGACCCTGCTCCCTCCCTGCTGCATTCACGCAGACGCCTGGGCTTGGCTTATGGGAGCTGGTAGCACCTGAACTTTGCACTGGAGAAGCTGGAGCCACGGGGAGGGTTCAGGGGCATGGGGGCGGGGGGAGGGGAGCCACTGCAGGGTGTGTTCTGCACGGGGCCAGAGGCCGGAAAAGCAGCGGGATCAGGCGAGTCCCTGGGCCAGGCTGCAGCCCCTGGGCCAGGCGAGCTATTCCTGGTCTGCTGCCCACAGAGAAGAGGACAGAGCGCGACCTGCCCCGGGGAGCAGGCAGTGGCTACAGAGAGGGGGACCCAGCCCCAGCACGGCCACTTATTCCTTGTTTGGCCATCCTCACTTTGCCACTGCCTGGATGCATAGAAATCCCAGCACACACGTACATATATGTGCGCATGCACTACATGCACACCCTGCCACATTCACACACTCACTATACCCTTGCACAGTCTACATACACTGCAGGGCCAGCACACACATACATCTGCATGTGCACCCACACTATGCTGTGGCACAGCCTACACCAGGGGCGGGCAATTATTTTGGGCAGAGGGCCGCTTGCTGAGTTTTGGCAAGCTGTCGAGGGCCGCATGAAAGGCAGCCTAGGGCAGATAAATATTAAGTTTCTACATTTTTAGGGGCCCCGTGGGCCAGAGAGAATGGCCTGGGGGGGCCGCATTTGGCTCCCGGGCCGCATTTTGCCCACCCTGGCCTACACAGACTGCAAGGCCAGCACGCACACACACACACACACACGTGCAAACACATACACACGCTCCATCCTGGCCCGGCCTACATATGCAGTGCCAGCACACATATGTGTTAGACCAAATGTAGCTGGTCTAATAAAACATATCACATCTATCCAAAGAACCTTGTCAGCACACGTATGTGTGCGGTCATACACACACCCCCTTCCTGCCACAGACAGTTGTGCACACACCTTGTGCACCAGTGCTGTGCACACATACAAGCATACTCTATCCCCCAGTGCATGCCTACCCAGCATAGTGTGCACGTGGATGTCCAAGCACATGCACTGAATGCTCTGGTGCACAGTCACACACATGCACACACATGCTCTACATCCTGGAGCTCATACACATGCTGGCAAGGGCACACTTGTACGTACAGTCACACAGAAAAAGAGGGGAAGTGTATCAATTCTCATACGTGCCGGGGGGGGGAACAACCCCCAACACATCACTCCTGTTGTGCTCCCCCCACCCCCGTGCCTGCCCTCCTGCCCTGTGCTGCAGCACCTCCCTGCACACACTGGCTGTGCCAGGCCTGGTGGACAATGAACAGTGGCCTAGCCCTGTGACTTTCTCACTGACTCCTTGGGGACCCTCTGCGCCTCTGCTTTCCCTGTGCAGCGGGGACGATGCTCTGGGCCCAGCCTGGGGCAACCACGTGGCCTGTGCCCACCCCGTGGCTCCCATGTATCATGCTGCAATGGCACGGGGAGGCATCTGTCAGCCAAAGCTGCAGCATGGCACAGGCTGTTTCTGAGCGAAGCCAGCCTGTGGCTCCCTGCCATGGCAGAGATCCAGCGACGTGGCCTTTCCTTGAGTCCCAGAGGCCTGGGGGCAGGACTGAGCCAGGCTGTCATGAAAAATAGAGACATGCTGCTCCAGCCGCTAGGCCGTGCCGCAGCCCGCCGTGCGGGGGAGGCCAGTGTGACGGCTCCGGCGCTGCGCCGTGCCGCACAGATTAATGAGCCTCTTCAAAGTGTCGTTAGCAGGAAATCGGCCGCGGTCGCCTGGGGATCGCAGCATTCATCAGGCTGCAGCCGGGTGGTCTGGGGCAGGCTCTGCACAGCGCTTCTGGCACTGGCTGCACCGTGCGGGGGGATGCTGGACTGCTCCTCTCCCGGCTGGGGGCATGGGGGGCACTTCTGCCAGGAGGAGGCAGCACAGACAGAGCTAGATCCCCCAGCCTTGACCCAGCTCCCCGAGCCCTGACCCAGCCGGCTCGCTGCTAGCTTCCATAAGAGAGGTGGGGGGCTGCTTCTAGCTGGCTACCTGCTGTGGGGGAAGGACCCCCAGGGAGGACAACTCCAGGAGACAGAGTAGCCAGGGCTTGGGACCCCCAGAGGGGTGTCAAGAACTGGGCTCCCAGAGGCAGCTGGTACATGCTGGGCTTCCTGGTAGGGTGCCCCCCCGGGTGCTGATGAAGTGATTTCTATCTCCCTTTCTCTTCATGCGTCCATGTGCCTGTGCACACACGCGAGAGAGAATGGAGGAGATGCACACACACCAGCACTGCCCGTCCAAACTAGAGCAGAGCTGCCAGTTTCAGGCCAGGCCCGTCCTGATTATGGGGCGATGGCAGGGCTGGGCCGCTGGGGGAGAACATGCTGCATCTCAGGGACCCACCGTGACACCTGGGGCAGTCTGCTCTCTGCATGCTGTGGCCTGGTGCTCCCCAGCATCAGCCTGCCGGACCCAAGGCCCTGACATAGGTGTGTCTGAGCTAGGGGCTCCTCAAGGCTGGGCCCGGATGGATGTGACCTGCAGCAGCTGAGACCAGGGCCAAGCGTTCCTCCCTGACCAGCCTCAGCCTGGTGTGTGCAGCACTGTGCCCTCACACCCACATCACGCTTACATGTGCTGAGCCGTGCACATGTTCTCCCTGGGGCTTATGAGCCCTGCTGTCACTGAGCCAGGTCTCCGGGGCAGAAACTACCCCCAGTCCCCAGAGCCCCTTGCTGCAGTCCTGTGGCTGGGCAGGCAGCTCTGTTTGCCATGGGCTTTCCTGGAGGCTGATCCTGTTGGGTGGTCGGGGTGGCCTGGCAGCCTGCTGACAGAAGGCTTTTTGCTCTACTCTCCTGGATTCTGTCCCGCAAGCCAGGCTCAGGGCCATATCAGCACGTGTCAGTGTGCGTGCGCTTGTTGGTGCGCACGGAGTAATTGCCTGTGTGCATTTGTATGTGTCCAGGGATGGGGACATGTGTCTGCGCCTATGGGATGGACAGCGTGTACCGTGTGAGTGCATGTGTCTACATTTGTGCACTCGTGTGTGCACCCAAGCCCATGGGTGTGTGAGAACAAGGGACTGCCAGGGTGCTTGTGTGTGCATCTGTGTGCACTGCCTTGGAAAGGACAGAGCTTGCCTGCAACATACCCAGCCCCCAACCAGGAGTCACCCTGGGCCCAGGCCTCTGCCCTGCTGCAATTGGCAGATGGTCAGCCAGGAGCAAGATGCCATCACTGAGGCTGGATTGTGTCTCTGCTCATCTGGGCGCATGCTGGAGTGTGGCTGAAGATATCTCTGCAGCCATGTGTGTGTGTGTGCGTGCATGCATGCAAATGCACAGAGGGGAAACCTCTATGTGAATGGTTGTGCATTGCTGAGTGGGCCTTGAGCACGGGCCAAGGCATGGTTCCTTGATGTGTGCATGCATGTGGACACACATCTCCGCATGACCAAATGCATCTGCAACACCACGTGCATATGCTTGTGCACGTGCCTGTGTGCATAATCTCTTTTCTCCCATGTGCAGGGGCTGGGTGCTGGGCAGGCAACTCTGTGCTGGTGATACCCCTGGGCCCCAGCCAGAGGCAAGGGATTCGCCTCCTTGTTGGCACCAGCTTAAGTGGCTGCACTGCCAGGACCCGTGCTTCAGTCTGAGGCTCTGGGGTGAAGCAGAGTGGGTGAATGTGTCCATTTGTTGTGGGCAGCTGGGGTGGCAGGCAAGGGGCACAGCCAGCTCGGGGCACCCTTCAGAGACCACAAGTTTCCTGGGCCCGCCTGCCCCACCCTTGACTGGACCAGGGCCATGGGGGGGGTAGCAGCAGCAGCAGCCTGCGAGGAGCTGGGCAGGGCACTTGGAGCCTGGGCAGTGGGAGACATGGGTGCTCTGGCAGCTCTTCCAGCACAATGTGTGAAGGGCTGCCACGAGGTCCCTCCTCACTTCCTCAAGCCAAGGGCAGAGTGGGTTCAGGCAGGGTGAGGCGCAGGGCATGGGAGCTGCATCCATGCCCGCTTTGTCCTACCACAGCCTGTATAAAGAGGGAGGAACTAGGTGGGGTGCCCTCTGTGGGGCTGAGAGCCAAAACCTGGAGCTCTTGGATAAGCCTGTGAACGTGGCAGGAGCAGAGCCAAGTCAGGCACCCCCCAGGCCCAGCACCAGCACCATGAATACCTGCACAGCAGCCAGGACAGGTGCCAGCCCTGAGGAGGGGTAGGATGGAGGCAGCGCTGGGGCCACAGGATCAGAGCACTGGGGCGTGTTGCTGGGTGATCAGCTGAGGACCTGCCCCACCACCAGCTCAACCTCCCAGCACTGCCCCCACCCCAGCTGGCTGCTCCCCCACTGCCAGGTGCCCTCCCTCTGCCTTGGCCTGGGCAGCCTACCAGCCCTAGTAGGAGCACAGCCCACACCAGGCCCCAAGCAGACCTTGGCTGGGAAAGTCAGTCAGGACCCTGGTTTCCACAGCAAAGAGAAGATGCCAGGCCCCACCCAAAACCAAGCTAGGCCATGGCATTAACTGAGCACCTTGCAATGGCTCTTCAGCCCAGGCAGCCCCAGGGCAGTCAGCTGGCTGCCCCTGGTCACCCTGGCCCAGGGTGCCTGGAGGTAGTGCCCCTGCACCTCTTCCCTTGGACAGAGCCTTCCTTGTCCCAGAGGATTTGCCTGCTTCTCACTGCTGTGCATGGCTCCCAGGTTCTCTGCACTGAGCTGGCGCACACCTGGAGCTCAGCACTGTCTGCCGCCCCATGGTGCTGGGATAGACAAGTCAGTGTTGGGGCTGGTACACCTGTCGTTCCAGACCTCTCCCATCTGCAGCAGTCCTCATGCTGCCCGCGCCTCTCCCGTTCCACTAAACACCTGCCCAGCAAGGCCAAGGAGCCGGTAGCTTGCTCTGCTTCCTGCCCATCCAAATCCCCTTGCCACTCTGCTCCCCACATCACCCCTCCTCTCTGCCTGTTTCCCTGGCAATGGCAGCAGTGAGACCATCCCTCAGACGCTCCAGAACCACAGGCACATGCTGAAGGTAATGACCTGTGATCGGTGTCCCCAAAAACCCTCCTGGGCTGCACCCAGTCTAGGAGGCTCCTGACTCCCACAAGCCCCATGCTGTGCACACAGGGACATCACGATTTCCCTGCAAAGCCGAGGACAACCATAGGGACAAAGTCACCTGCATCTTCTGAACTTGTGAAGTCTGGAGGGTATCCCGGCCCCACAGATGGGAGCAAAAGTGGCAGATCTTTTAGGTGCCCCACCTCTACCCTCTTCCCATTGCTGCCAGCAGCTCCTACACAAACCTGACCCTTGGCCTTAGGGACATTGGTGGTCAAGGAGCTGCAGCAGGACCGGGTGTGGGGAGGGGTCATGTGTGCTAGGGCTCAGCTGGAGGGAAGGTCAGGCAGCTTTTCCCACACTGATTCAACTGCAAAGTGGTGAGGCTGCAAGGGAACCGCTTCATCCAAGCCAGGCTAAGTGGCAGGGCTCTGCGAGCATGGATCAGCTCTGCAACTAGGTCATGCTGGATGCAGGAGCAGCCATGTCTGGGGTCTCTAGCTCCTTCTGGGAGCATTTGCCTCTTAGGAAGCAGCTGGAGGACTTGGACCCCCCCAGACGTTGGCCCAGAGCTTTTCTGTCAGAAGCCTGCATGCCTGGGACCCCGAGTGCTCGGGGCGGTGCTGGCCCTGAGCAGCTCCTCACTTGGAAACTCTCCGAGTTTGCTGACGGAAAAGGCTCCCAGCGCCGTAGCCCAGAGCAATTGTTTGGAAACAGCATCTGTTTGCAGCAGACACGGGAGGTGCTTGATTAGCCTGTAGCACAGGCAGCATTGCTACAGCCTGGAGCCACCAGTCTGGTTTGCGGAAATTAGGAGGATCTCAACTTTTTGCCGGCTCAAAATGAGAAAAATCTTCCAGCTCTCAACAACTCCTGTGGGACAGGACGGGGGGTGGGCAACTGCCCAGTGGGAGAGTGGGCGGCAGCTATGGGGCAGGGGCATGGGAGCCTGCTGGAGGACAGCTCCCTGCCCACAGGCACAGCAGCTGCAGCCGTCACCAAGGAGCCTGGGATGCAGGGGGCCTGCCAGGGGCCTGGGAGCCAGCCGGCCCGTCTGACAAGGCCCTGGCACGGGGCCCCACGACCGGCTCCTGCTGCTCTTGGCCCAGCGGCGGCTGGCTGTGCGCGGACCTGCGGGCACCTCCGCGCCGGCTCCTCGGCGCTGCCTTGAGTGCTTTCCTGGCTGCCGCTTCCCCCTTCCATGAGACCCGAGGCAGAAGCAGAGGCAGGACGGGACGGAGCCGTCCTCTGGCTGCATCCCGGGCAGGGGGCACCGGGACCGGGGCCGGGGGACAACCCCACCCCTCGCTGCTGCCCAGGGGGTCTCCCCACCGCCTTACCCGCGGCTCCCCAGCCGGCGCGGGCATACCCCACGGGCCCCGCGGGGCTGCGCTGGTGCGGGGGCAGCGGACGGGGCGGGGGTCGGGCTCCTGTGGCGGCCCCGGGGGCGCGGGCAGGGCGCCGGCCCCGAGCCCCGACCGGGCAGTAGCGCGGGGCCGCGGGCGGGGCGGGGCGGAGCCGGGCTCCCCCCGCCCGCAGCCCGCCCCGTCCATGCGGCCCGGCCCGGCGCGGCACTGCAGCAGGAGCAGGGCCCGCGCCATTGGCTGCCCGCAGCTGTCAGTCACGGGACCGCCGCTTCGGTGCCGGCAACGTGCTATAAATGAGGGCGCGGAGCGAGCGGCCAGACCTGCCGGCAGCGCCCGGCACCGCGCACCGTCCCGCACCGCCTGCCCCGCACTGTGCACCGCGCCGCCCGGAGCCATGAGCGAGGTGAGGGCTGCCCTGCGCTCGTCGGGGACGCGGGTGGCCCGGGCTGGCCGGGGGTCTCCCCTCCCCTCCCCGCCGCCGCGACAGAGCGAGGACGGGATGGGACGGGGCGGAGGGGTGTCGCCTCGGCCCTGCCCCCGGGGGGAGCCGCGCTGCTGGGGCTGAGCCCCTGAGAGCAGTGGCCCTGCCGGGCCGGGCTTTTTGGGGGCTCCTTCCCTGGAGAGAAGAGGCATCGGCAGGCTGCGCTGCCTCGGGTCGGGTGGTGAGTGGCGACAGCATCCCTCGAGGAGCCGAGGCCAGGGGTCTGGGGTGCAGCTGGCCCTGGTCTCCGGGAAGTCCCCGCTGGCAGGGCTCCAAGGCTTCCCGGCATGAGGTCCTGCCCCAGCCAACGCTGCGGGACGGCAGTCGGGTGGACTCCACCCTGCTGGGGATGCTGCTGGGCATCCTAAGTGGCACCCAGTGGCTGGCCACGGCCCCAGGCTGCATGCCAGGGCAAGGTGGGCTGTGACCCTTGGCTCCTGGCTAGCAGCAGTGCCAGCTGCCAAGCTTGCCGGGCTGCAGTTCATCCTGGTTCCAGCGCTCTTGACTTGGTGACTCGAGCCGCAGCAGCAGCAGGGAGAGAGCAGCATGGAGCACAGGGAGCGTCCCCTGCTCCTGGGAAAACCACCCCCCTTGCCGGGGAGTGGGGCTCTAGGCTACTTGGGTTCTGTGCGCCAAGCGGGTGAGACCTTCCCTCTGTGCTGCCTGCAGGTAAGCTGTGCAGATGGGACCTTGTAGGGTTGGGCACCACATCCAGCCACCCTGTGCTTTGCAGAGCAGGCTGGGGCCAGCACTATGCTGCCAAGCCCCGGCCTGTTAGTGGAGCTGGAGTGTCCTGACCTGCAGGTATATAGTATGGCCAAAAGCTGCCAGGCACCGCAGTCCCCTGTGGGAGGGGGGGAGCTGTCAGTAGGGCAGGGAGAGATGCTGCTGTGGTCCCAGGCAGGGCTGGTGTGTCCAGGGAAGAAACTGCCTCTGCGGGGCACCCTTTTGCATCCCTCACCCAGCTGGCTGCAGTGGGGTTTCCCCTACACCAGCCCCGACCTGAAGTGTCCCTGGGCCCTTCCCAGCTCCCTCCTCTCAGCCCAGCTCCCACCAGGCGCAGGAAGAAGATGTTTTCCCCCACTCCAGCCTGCAGGTCCTAGGCAGGCTGTCCGCTGCCAGCCCTGTTCCCTGGCCCAGCCTGGTCCTGGGTCACCTGTGCAGGGCTTCAGTCTCTCCCTGCTTCTTGCAAACTCCCTCCAGGGGCACCCACTCCTTGCTGGCCACTTGCCCCCCTTCCTAGCCTCTTGTGATGTGATTGGCTCACTTTATTCCCCTGCAGTTCTGTCTCTTGATCCTGATCAGGTGGCTGTCCTGCTGTGCCATCTGTGGACCCCTCTGCCTTGGTCCTGTTGTGCTCTCCGTGGCATGGACTCCACGTGCCAGTCATGGTGGGCTCTACCCTTCCCCTGGGCTCCCTCTGCCTTTCCATGGGAACAGGCGGACTCTACCCCAGGGCACTAGACTAGCTGCGTTTAGGTGTTGCTGGAACTACAATGGTCCAGGGCACGTGAGAGGCAGGACCTAATTGGGATGCTTGTACTGGGCCCTGTAGTTGGGGGAGAGATTAGCGGGGCTCCTGTGCACCGGGACAGCTGCCTCGCACCTCTTCCTCTGGGCACAGTCTCTCTGAGACAGCACTGGGTAGGGCGAGACGGCTCCCCCACATGGGGCCAGTACCTGCTGGCAGCACCCCTGAGCCAGAAAGGGCAGAAATCCCCCAGTTGCTTTGAGGCTCTGAGCCTGAGGTAGGGGCCTGCTCCCAGCTGGCCCACATCGCCCTACCAGCAGGCGGTGAGGCTGACCTGCTCCTTCCTCGGTGGCTGATGGTGATGCTAAGCAGCTTGCTGGGACCCTGTCAGCACTGAATGCCAGAAGCTGCAACCACTTGGGACAGGCTCTGCTATGCGACTTCCCACTGCTGTGAGCTCCACGTTCTGCCTGCAGCTTGGCCAGGACACTTAAGTGCACCAGGGTAGCAGCTCTGTGGGTCCTAGGTGGTGAATCTGGAGGCCTGGGATAGTGATGCTGCCTGTTCTGTTTCCAGCAATGCAGTGCGATGTTCAGCCAATTGATTTGCTCACAAACTTTGCTGCGTGTGGCTCTACGCTTCTGCTGGAGGCAGGCATGTCCTGCCCCAAACCATGCTGGCAGCAGGTGAGCAGGGTGCAGAGGAAGGTGGGGTATGATCTCCATCCTGCCATCCTGCTGCAGACGTGCTCCTGCCATGGGTACCTGCAACTTGTGCAGAGATGTGAGTGCTGCCCTGCAGCGTGCAGTTCCAAAGTGCATGGTAGCATTTCCTGGGCATGCAGCTGTGCATGGGCTGCCTCAGCCTGTGGTGCAGGTTTTTGTGACTGTGCAGTCTAGAGGTCCCACCTGCCTGTCGGCGTCTCCTTGCCCCCTGCACTGGGAACAGGGCAGCCCCTCAGTGATGCGGCACCATGTACCTAGGAGTGCTGGTGTGGTGCCAAGAGGTTCAGCTGAAGCCAGGCATGGAGCCCATTGTATTGATGCTGTGCAGAGGTAGATGCAGTCAGGGGTAGAGAGGGCTACTGCAGGCAGGGTTTCTCTTCCAGCTCCACTGGAGACAATGGAGAGCCCCTGTGTCTCACTAGCTGTCCTTGAACCCACCTTTGAGCACTGCAGGGGGTGCAGGGAATCTTCTGGGCCCTCAAGTCTCTTAGCAGGAGCTGGCCCCAGACTTTGGCTGCCCAGGCCTGGAGCCCCTGATGGCCAAGGGTATGGGCTGGGGGAGCCAGCCTCTATGCCTAAGCTGAAACGCTCGCTGTGCCCTGCAGTGCTGGCAGCAGCATCTGTTTTGGGGGCCTGGTGCAGCCACCTGGTGCCAAGCAGGCTGGAGATGGTTGGGACCTGGTCTGGCTGCGCCATTGACTTGGCAGCTTGGGTACTGTCTGTCCTTAGGGGCAGGAAATGTGCCAGGAGTGGAGGATGCTGCCTCTGCTAATGGGGTCCTTTCTACTTGCATTGATTCACTCCTCGGGCTGCTGCCAGGGCCATGCGCTATGATGGAGGAAGGGGTGGTATGAGGCTGCGGACCTCTGCTCCTGGGCCGTAGACGCTGTACGACTCGTAGCTGCTGGGGAGTCTCAGCCTCCTATGCTGCTGGTCCTGGACGAGGTGACTGTCTTCACTGCTGTGAGATGTGGCCTACCGTGACCCTGGCATTGCTGGTTCTGCTTTAGCGCTGTAGCAGGGAGTGCTGGTGCCCTGACTGGGAGGCACATGTCCACAGCTTTGCCTATCCTGCAGCACCATGGAGATACAGCTTCCTCTGGGGTGCAAAGCTGGGAGAGGGCCCTGTGCAGAGCCCTGCCTGTGTTCTGATCCCAGGGGGGTAGGTAGCCCGGGCAGAGCTGGCTGCACTGGGCCCATGTACACGAGGAGTGGAGATGCAGCAGGGGGGTGGCTCTTGTGCAGGTGCCTGCCCCTGCTGCTGGCTGGCTCTCCAAGCATCACTGGGGCTAGGACAGGTGAGGGCTCACCGGGCTGATCCTGGCTGAGGGGGTACCTGGCCCTGCCTGTGACCAGAGATGGCTGTCTCTGGCCCCTGGCCCTGCCTGCGAGTTGTCCCCACCCCACCAATGCTCGTGCTGTGATTCCCACAACCCTCATGAACAGCAGTGCCAGCCCACGTGTGCCTTGGCCTAGGCTCTTGCTGGAGCAGCCCAGCAGCTACGAGGTGTGGGGGCATTTTTTCACTATGAGGGTAATTGCCTGGCTCCTGCGCTCTGCTCCTGGCTCTTCTTTGGGGCCAGGCAGCACCTCTGCTCCTGTGGATGCTGGGGGTGGTGGCAACTAGTGTGTCTGGGTCTATGTTCCTGTGTATGTTGGGTGGCCTATGTATACAGCCTGGGGTCATCCCTGCCACTCGCTGCTGTGGAGGGCCTGAAGCATGGGGTGGAAGGGTCAACCTGGGCAGAGCAACCCCCTCTTGGGGTAAGGGCCTTCCTTCCTTTTTCTTCCCTCTCCCCCAACTTGCATTTTCTGCAGACTTTGCTGCATTGGTGCATCCCTGTGGCCAAAGTGGGCTGCACCCTGGGGGTGATGGATGCCCTGCACCAGCCTGCCCAGGGGTGATGAGCACCCTACTTGGAGGCTACTGTTGTGGGGAAAGGAGGTGGGGTTGCCTTGGTGGCAAGCCCCAGCCAAGGTGTTAGACTGCTTCTTTCCCAGGGACTGAGGGAGAGCCCTGACAGGGTGGGTTGCAACCAAGTTGCCCCTGCACCAGTGCATGCTGTGAGGAGTGGACAAGGGCAGCCCCCAGGAGAGCCTCTTGGTGAGGGAGTAGGGAGAGCTCTTTGGTGCCTGGAGCAATTTGTATGGCGCCTCCCATGCAGGGAAGCTGTGGAGGTAGCAGTGGGGAGATGCCAGCTGTGCCACACAGCCAGGGCACCAGGGCTGTGATGCAGGGAGAGGGATGCCTGCCATGCAGCGATGCTGCATCTCCAGCAGCAGCTGGCAGTGCTGGCGCAGTGCTGGCTTGGGATAATTAGGAGGGTCTCTCTAGGGAAGGCAGATTTGCTTGCTGCATGGAGCAGCTTAGCAGGCTGAGGGAGGGCAGGGGTGTATGCAACCTGTAAGGGAGCAGCAGGAGGGCCCTGTCCCCCTCTTACCAAGGGGACCCTGCTGCCCTTCTTCCCCTCCCCCCCCCCCATGAGCTGCTCAACTCGGGTGCAGCACCCATGCAGGGGGGGAAAGTGGGCCAGGGGTGTGGGTGACCCTGAGGGCTGAGCTGTGGCTGTAGCTGCTCCCTTGGACCCTTGGTGCCCTGCCTCTCTCCTGCTGGGGCTGCGGCATTGGGAAACATGCCCAGAGGAGAGCCTTGCTCTGGCTTTGAGGTTGCTGTCCCCATGTATTTTTGCCCCCCACAGTCTGGCTGGCCTGGTGCTCCCAGCTCAGTGCCTTCCTTTCATAGTTTCATAGTATCTAGGGTCAGAAGGGGCCTAGAGCAGGCTATCTAGTCTGACCCCTGCCAATGGCAGGAACGCGTGCCAGGGTCACAGGACCCCAGCCAAGTACCTATCTAATCTACTCTTGAAGACACCCAAGGTAGGAGCAAGAACAACTTCCCTAGGAAGCTGGTTCCA
>JAGPOW010001378.1:26566-46135 GCA_030014935.1 Caiman crocodilus | reverse complement strand
CAGCCCCCACTTCCCTCAGACCAGGGGGAGGACCCAGGTGTCTGGGCTCCCAGCCCCCCTACGCCAAACCTCACTCCCCTCCCAGAGCGGGAAGAGACCCCAGACGTCGGGGCTCCCAGCCCCTTGCTCTCAGTCCCCAGGTCCCAGAGCAGGGAGAGAAGCCAGGCATCTGGGCCCTGGCCGTCCCTCCTCTAACCAGCCCCCAAGCAGCACTCTCCTCCTGAACTGGGACGAGAAGGCGCCTGGCTCCCACCGCCGGCCTCCCAAAACGGAGCCCCTGCACGGAGATGGGGTTGGGGCGGGGACTACGTTTCCCAGCATCCTTTGCGTTAAGCTATGGGCAGAGCTTGCTCCTACCGAGCTTTGCTCAAGCAGGAGGAATCGGCCCCCCACCCCGGCTAAATACCAGGTGCAATAAATAAGGGAGAAGAATTTCCCTCTTGCACTGCGGGACCAACCAGCGCCCGGAGGGGGGTGCATCTCTTTGCAACCATGCCAGTGCCTCTGTTTGGCATTCGGGCCCTGAGAGTGGCAGGGCAGGTGCTGAGGGGCTGGGTCGGGTGCCCCGGGGGGCTGGGGGCTCTCTGGAGGGGGGCAGTTCACTTGGGCGATTGCTCTCTACCCCGGGGCGCGCTCCGGACCTGGGCAGGTGCCCCCCCACTGCACATGGCGGCCAAAGTGGACCTCACCACTTCCACCGACTGGAAGGAGGCAAAAAGTAAGTGCCTGGGGAGGTGGGGGGCAACCGGGCATAGCCCCCTGCTCCCCCCAGGCCTGTGCCCCGCTCTGGCTGCTGTAGGTGTGCCCAGCTCCATGCCCTGCCCTTGTCCCTTTGCTAGGCACAGTGGGGGCGTTCTCCAGGCCAGGCCTGCGCCAGTTTAGGGCATGCCAAAGTTTAGGGGTTTATGCCAAGGGGGTGGCAGGACTCCCCTGGCAATGCTGAGGTTTGTGCCAAGGGGGTGACGGGACTCCCAGAATCCTTTGCACTGAGAGCAGGCATGGGTGGTTGCCAGCAGCTGCTAGTGGTGCAAAGGATTGTGGGAGTGCCTGCCTGGTGCTGCTGGGCCTAGTGGGTGCCTAGAGGGCACTGAGGCCTAGAGGGTGCCAAGAAGCCCTGGGGGGCGGAGGGCAGGGCTACAGGTCACCATGGAAACAGGCCCAGTGAGGCCTGGGGTCTACATGCTGCCCTGTGGAGCCTAGAAGTTGCCATGGAAACAGGCCCAGTGAGGCCTGGGGCCTAGAGCTCACCATGGGAAGGGGCCTGGTGAGGCCTAAAGCCTACGTGGCACCTAGCAACGGGCCCAGGGCCTAGAAGTTGCCATGGAAAAGGGCACCGTGAGGCCTCGGGCCTAGTAGTTACCATGGAAATGGGTGTCAAGCCCAGGGAGGCGTGGTGGGGGCTTGGTGTTGCTATGCAAACAGCCCGGTGAGGCCTTGGACCTAGGTGTCAGGCCCAGTGCGGTGGGGTGGGGGTGGCTAGAGGTTGCCATGGAAATAGGCCCAGTGAGGCCTGGGGCCTGGGACTGACCCACCCCAGAGCCCAGATGAGGCCCGGGGCCTACTAGTCACTATGGCAACAGGGCCTGAAGGGGCCCTTGGGGGACACTGAGGACACTTCCCTGTGGGGTGGGCCTGGGCAGCGCCAAGCTGGGGGCTTGTTCCCTAGGTGACAGCTGTCATTTTGGAGGAAACCAGTGCCAGGCAGGGGAGTAGGAAACTGGCTGGGCCCTCCCACCCCCTGGGTCCTCTCCAGCTCTGGGAGGGGAGTGGGGCTGGGGGGTGAGAGCAGAGGGGCCTGGAGCCTGGGACTTGTCCCCCCACTCCCCAACTAGTTTGCTGCTCTGTGCCTCAGTTTACCCATCTTCCCCCTCGCAGAGTATCTGAGTGGCCTGAGCCAGAAGCAGCGGCGGGAGCATTACTTCACCAAGGACTTCCTCCCTCTGAAGAGCATTGACACCTGGAAGAAGACGGCTAAGAGTGAGTGTCCACATGGAGACTTAATTTAGATTAAGACGGGTTTGAGGGAGGGGACAGGCTGAAGAAGCACGTGTTATCCAAGGTTAACTCCTGAGGCTGGGATAATGGGGGCTTGGAGCCAAAGGTCGGGTGGGGAAGGGACTGCAGGTTGGGAGTGAGGGGCACCAGCGGGCAGGTGCATGGGTTAGGAGTGAGGGGCACTGCCAGAGGTGGGGAGAGGTTGCGGGCTGGAAGTGAAGGGGACTGGCAGGGCTGGGGGCATCAGGGAACTGCAGGTTAGGCATGAGGGTCACTGGCAGGGCTGGGAGGCTCAACGGCAGGAGTGACACCCCCTGGTGCCTCCCCAGATGCCCATGTGAAGCAGCCTGAGGGGGCCAAGTTCCCCAAGGATGCAGCCCTTAATGAGAAGATCTCGTTGCTGCGTCATGACATCACCAAGCTGGAGGTTGATGCCATCGTCAATGCTGGTGGGTAGTGCCCGGTGCTGGGGGGAAGGAGGGTGTGTCATGGCATGGCTTGGCTGTGTGGATGCCCCAAAGGAGTCCCTCCTTAGCTCTGGGGTGGAGGGTGGGCAGGGCTGCCAGCTGGGTCTGAGGGCAGCCTGTCGGGGGCACCTGTCCTCCCCAGACTCCTGTAGGGCTTGTTGTGCTGCTTCTGATGGCCTACGGGGCACCACTTCATTTATAGGGCCTGGTTTCTGTATAGCTATAGGGTGCATTGCCCTGTGTGCGGGACCTGTGTCTTGTTCTTCTGTAGAATCCGTGTAGGCTTGGTGCCTGAAGGGAACTATAGGGTACCTATAGTATCTGCTATGTGTCTAGGTGCTGCTCATACTCTATAGGATCTGTTCACTACTAGTTTAGTCGAGCCCGTCTGATCTATAGGCGATGTGGTTTTTCCACTGTTCAGCTCCTATAGGTTCCAGGACTGACTGCCTATATAGGATTTGCCTTGGGGTAGCTGCTCTATAGGGGATGAGGCCTCATCTTAGTGCTCTATAGGGGGTTGTAGCTCATCCCCCTTGGGATGTGTGGTGTGGTGCGGCCCAGTCCCAGATGTTCTTTAGGGGATTGTTTTTCACTCCCACTACTCTGTAGGGGATTGTTGCCTTGTCCCAGCTGCTGTATAGGACACATGACTATCTCAGCTGCTCTATAGGGGATTGTTGCTCAGCCCAGCTGCTCTATAAGGGATGTTGCTGATCTACATTAAGTTTCCTTCCTCCCCTCTGCTTTGGCTCTTCTGTAGGGTCAGACCCCACCATATGTACTATGTGTAGTCCTGTTGCTTGTGTCCTATGGAGTATTCACCCATCCACTGCATGTCTAGGACTGAGCCTGTGCCTGGAGTACTATAGGGGCTGTGGGTTGAGTGCCTGTAGAAGCCCTGATGGACAGTGGACCTTGTCTGGTCCACATTCTAGCACAGCTTTGTGCTGACCTATAGGGGCCTGATCCTTTCCACAAAGGACCCGCCACATCTAGCTGAGCGAGCCCCTGCTGTTGTGGAATCAAGAGGGCCTGTGTGGGGACCCTAATCTCAGCCTGAGGGGTCTGTACAACACCTGGTACCCCCTGATCCCAGCCTGGGGGGCTGTATGGTGTCCGGCGTTCCCCCCCCTCTGATTCCCAGCCTGGGGGATCTGTATAGTTCCCAGTGCCCCCAGTCCTGGCCTGAGGCTGGGGATCTGCACAGTGCCTGGTGTGACTGGGCCCTTATTTCAGCCTAGGCCAGCAGAGGGCACCAGGCTCTTGTCATTCTCCATCTACTTATTAATCTGATGCCTTATAAATCGACCCTTTTATTAGCGGCGTAAATGTTCTAACAAGCTTGGGCTGCTAACGAGGCCCATCTCTCTTGGTGGGCAACATATGGGGGTAGAGGCCAGGGCCATTACACCCACAGTGGCTGATTTGGGGGAGCAGGGGGTCCTCAACCCTGCCCCTTTGGAAGCAGAAGAGGGTGTCTGGAGTAGAGAGGGCTGGTTTGTGGAGGGGAGGAGTGTAAGTCTAGAGTGGGGGTCTGGGTCTGCGTGTGGGTGGGGGCCAAGGGCCCAGTGAAGTCCATTAACCTCATTAAAGCTATTAGCTCTGCAGTGCCCTCCTTGTTTCAGCTGGGGGTCACAGGTGGCTTTTATATACCCCCTCCCCCCTTCTTACGGCTGTAGTGGGAGGTCCGGGCTTCACCTTGTGAATAGAGCAGCTGGGGGCTTCCTCAGCTGGAGAGGGGGGTGGACAGGCATGACTGCCTGTGCAAATTCCCTGTGCAAAAAGGGTGCAGGATCCTCATGCAAAGTGACATGACTGGAACCAGTGTGGGATAGGGGGGGTGTCTCCTGGCGGTGTATGATCTGTGCTGTGTGCCATTGAGGGGTGAGGGGGGGACAGGTGCCATGTGCTTGGTGTGGGGGCAGGGGCCGTGTGCTGGTAGGGGGCAGGAAATCTGTGTTGCATGTGCACACACATTTGTGAACCCCATTACATGTGAGCGTGCATATGTGTGCATGGGTATACATGAGGGTTTGTTCATATGTTTACATATGTATGTCTGCACATGTGTACATGTATGTGCATGAGGGTGTATGTGTGTGTGCATTTGTGTACCTGCATGTGAGTGTATACATGTGTGCGTGCATGTATGTGCATGAAGATGTGTGTCTGTGCACACATGCATGCACATGCATGTGTGGTGGGGGGTAGGTGCATGGGATATGTACTTGTGGAGAGAGCCTGGATGCCTAGGTTCTCTCCCAGCTCCAGGAGGGGCTTGGGGGTTAGAGCAAGGTGGGTTCTCTCCTGTATCTGGGACTGAAGTGGGGCCTGGTGGATGGTGCAGGGGGTGGGAGCCCGGACACCTGGGCTCTCTCCCTCACATCCTTTGGACTTGCAGTTCAGTGTGCAGCTCCCCAACCCTGTCAGGGCCCCACAGCCCCAGGCAGTGTTAGCATGCAGCCTGCGTCCCCAGCCCAGGGTTGGCATGCCTGATGAGGAGCCTGCAACGCATCGCTGAGCACTGAATGCCTGTATGTTGGTGTGGGGGTGGGAACTGCTGCTCTTGGCCTGGGGGTCTGTGCAGAGCCCAGTGCCTCCTGATTATGGCCTGGGGGGTCTGTACAGCATCTGGTGCTCCCCAATCTCAACCTGGAGGATTTTTACAGCGCCTGGCACCCCCCAATCTTGGCTTCAGGGGGAGGGGGGTCTGTGCAGTGCTGAGCACCCCCAATCCTGGCTTAGGCAGTCTGTACAGTGCCAAGCACCCCCCCCTCAATCCTGGCCTGGGGTGGGGGGGTCTGTACAGCACCCAGCACCCCCCTCCGATTCTGGCCTGGGGGTCTGTACAGCACCCCCAAGTTCTGGTTTGGGGGGATTTTACAGCACCCCTCGATCCTGGCCTGGGTAGTTTGTACAGTGCCCGTCACCCCCTGATCCTGACCTTGGGGATCTGTACAGCACTCAGCACCCCCAAGTCTTGGCTTGGAGGATGTTGTACAGTGTCCAGCACACCCCATTCCCAGACTGGGTGGTCTTATACAGTGTCTGGACCCCCCAGTCTTGGCCTGGGGGTTCTGCTCAGTGCTCCCTGATCTTGGCCTGGGAGGTCTGTACAGCAGCTGGTTGTCCCTCCTGCTCTTAACCCAGTTCTCAGCCACCTCTATGTCACCCCCACACCCTGGTCAGTCTCACAGTTCTACTGGCAGCTCCTGCCAGAGGAGCAGAGCACCATCACAGAGACCTTTCTAATCAGGAGGACAAAAGCAGCTGGAGAAGACGTGGCTGGGCTGGGCACTGGAGCGAGACGGGAAGCTTGAGCACTGCCTTGGGGGTTTGCTTGTCTCTGCCTGGGAAGGGGAGTGAAGCTGATGGCTCAGGGATCCAGGGGCTTCACAGCGGCTGGCAGGGGGGAAGAGAGAGGATATAGTTTGGAGCCGATGCTCAGAGGTATCCATGATGCCCCATGGAGTCCACACTATTCTGGGGCGTTGTAGTCAGCTCTGCCCCACACAGGTCAAGATCAGGGCTGTATTGCACTAGGTGCACCCCTCCCCCCACCCAAGTACAAGCAAGGGGCCTGATCCTAGCCTGAGGGGTCTGTTCAGCATCTGTGCTGACCCAGAGCCCTGATCTCAGCCTAGAGGGGTCTGTTCAGCATTTGGCACCCCCCCCCCGATCTCAGCCTGGGGGGCTGATTGGGTACTGCCCAATCTCTGTCTGGGAAGGGGGTCTATACAGTGCTTGGTGCCTCCTGATCTCAACCTGGGGGGGTCTGTACAGTGCCTGGGGTCCCACAATCTGAGTCTGTGAGGTCTGTACATGGGCAGCACCCCACAATTCCAGTCTGAGGGCTCTGTACGACACCTGGTGCCCCTCATCTCAAACTGGGGGGCTGTACAGTACCCCCCAGTCTCAGCCCAGGGGGTCTATATAGTGCCCAGAACCTCTGATCACAGATTGGGGGTGCTGTACAGTGCCTGACACAATGCAGCCTCTCTCCAAACACTCCCAAGCACTATTTGGGGCCAGCTCCTTCACTCCTCACGTTCCCCTACACTTTTGTCACATACATTCCCCCACCCGCTCCCTCCTGCTTTCCACATGGCTCTGTGCTTGCCCCTCTAGGGGCAGCTGACTCGGGGGAGCCCCCCTCCCCTGCTTTAGATGCCCAGGGTCGGAGCTCAGGGCCTGTCAGAGCCAGCAGGAAATCCAGACTCAGCACCCAAGGTACCGATGGGGGTGTGGAACATGAACTGCATCTCTCAGCACCCCTGAGTCTCCGTGGCTGCTTGGCCTGACCAGGCTGGCGCCGGGGATAGGAAGAGGCCTTGTTAGCTGCTTTGTTAGCTGTTTCCAAGGAGAAGAGAGTCTGTTTAGCTGGTGAGGGTGACTGCAGCCAGGGTTGGGGCCTTAGGACTGTAGGGTGCTGATGTCCCTTGCTGGGATTTCAACCTGGCAGTTTTACATCCTGCCCTGGGCATGGAGCTTGGTTGTGGGAGTATGGAGTGGGGCCAGAGGCGCCCTCTGTCCCCAGCCCCCACACTTCCCAGAGAAGGCTGCATCCTTCAGTCCATCTTCACCTCCCTTCCATACAGCAGTATTCTGATTCTAATTCTTCTCTGAAACCCGCTGAACTGCGGCATAAAAGACCAGACAACACAACCGTAAAAGTTAAATCTTTCTATTTTATTTCAAGAAAGGATGAGGAAAGAATTCTCTCTCTTTTTTTTTTTTCTCCTTACATATTATAATATTTTTTTATATCCCTTGGGGGTTTATTTTTTTCTTTCTTTTTATTACGAAAAAGAGGGACGAAGGAACACATTCATTTCAGACGTCGAAAATTTCAAGGCACCTAGAGGGAAGAGACCGAAGGGGGGCGTGTGTGCGGCCAGTGAGTGCACTTTGGTTATTTGGGAACAAATAAAAAATAACCCAACAACAACACAAAGGAAAGGATCAGACCATAGTTCCCCATGTACCTGACGCACCTTGTCACCCTACAACCAGCCCTCTGAGATCAGGGAGGCATGGCTTAGCCACAGAAGCTGATTTCTGTGGTGGAATAGAAGCATGGGGATACTGTACTGGTAGCAATGACTGCCTAGGGATGCTGACCTGACTGGGGGTCCAGCCTTCTCTCCCAGCTGCAAGGAGGGAGGGCCAGAGCTCAGTCTATGACATTGCCATTCTCTTTAACCCTTTCACAGCTGCTTTTGAGTTGGCAGTAGCCGGTGACAGATTCATGGGGGAGCAGAATGTAGCAGGAAGGTACAATGTGAGCATAGGGCTGGGAGTGCATGTGGGGTGTGCTGTGGGGGGAGGAAATGCCCCACATGCACCACACAGCCCAAGGGGTTGCCATTTGCCTCCCTCCCTCCCCCTGCCCCAAGATCCACCCATGGGTGTAGCATTTGACCAAAAGCTGCTGTCAATTCTGCAGTCACTGTGAGAGGGTTAAAAGCATCACCTTTAGCTGAGCAGTGAGGGTCATGATCCAGCTAGTGTTCTGGAAAAACACTTTATTCTTCATTCTGCCTTTCCAAAACAGAGGATGGGTTTTATTTGGGAGCGTGTGGTATGCGGGGAAATACGGTATCCCTTATCCCAGTGGCAAGATGGAAAGCTGGTCTCTGTATGCAGCTCGGTAGATTCCTGGCTTAGGGGCTGGGCAGCACAAAGCACAACCCCAATCTTGGCCTGGGGGGATCTGTTCAGCTCCCAATGCCCCCTGATCCGTGGCTGGGGGCCCTGTACAGTACCTGGTACCATCCAGTCTCAGCCTGGAGGTTCTGTATGGTGCCTGACATGGCCATGATCTCAGCCTGGGGTATGTACAGTGTCTGGTGCCCCCTGATCTCAGGGGTCTGTACAGGACCCCCTGATCTCAGCCTGGGGAGATCTATACAGCTGGCACCATCCAATCACAGGGAGTCTACAAAGCCTGGCACTCCCCAGTCTTGGCCCAGTGGGGGAGTTGTGTTTGATCCCTTTTGCCAGGGTCCAGTTGATGCTGTGTCCTTGACAAGGGAACGAACCAAATTCTCTAACGATGAGACATTCAGTGCGGTTGACGAGGGTCTTTGTAATGACGCATACAGCTGAGTTGGCATGGGTACTCCTAATGAACACGTGAGGCCTCTTAATGAAGGACGGGGGGGATCTTAATGACGCACACAGTTTGTGTGGGAAGGCGCGGTTCTCTTAACGAACGAGGGGGTTTCTTTAACGACACCCGTGGCTCAGTTGGCAGAAGAACGGCAAGTTCTCTAAACATGTCTTGCAGTCTACGAGGGGACGCGTGGTTCTCTTAATGAATGAGGAAGGTCCTTAATGATTCCGTGGCTCAGTTAGCAAAGGAACTCCTGGGTTCTTTCTGCAAGGCCCTGCAAGGTCGCCTTCCATCGTTGGCTCAGTGGTGGATCCAGGCAGGAAAGATTGTATACCAGTACAGTCCTGACTCTAGGTGCAGGCCGGGCAGTGAAAACCTTGCTTTGGGGAACTCCAAAGATGCGATGAAGCCATATGGAAGACCCTTTCATGCCCTGCTAGCTCGGATACAAACAGTCCCCTGCCCCGGTGAGGACAGAGTTCAGTGTGTTCTTTGTGCCCCTCCAAAAGGGAGAGAGCACCTAAAACATGGGAGAGGGAAATGGTAAGGTGAGGCTCATTGGAAAGTGCTGAAAATTAGGAATGACCCTGGGGAGGGAGGTGGGGTGGATGGTGGAGACCTGGGTGGGTAGAGAGGGGGTGGATGAATAGATAAATAGGTAGAGTGTACGTGGATGGACATATAGATTCCTGTGGACAAATGGATGAAAGGTTGATGGAGAGAGGGCCCCTATGGATGTGGGGAGGGAGGGAGTGAGGGATATACAGCTGGGGGTGCACAGATCTATACAAGCCTTCCCAGTGCCACCTTAACTCTTTCCCCCTGCATTCGTGTCCACCCCGCCTCATTACTGGAATGACTTCCTCCTGCCTCCCCCCTCTCCACTGCCAGGTTAGGCTGTTACCCACCGTCTAGATCACACAGATACACCCCCCACGGCATCTTCCAATTTCCTTCCCACCCTTTTCCCCACGTGACTTTTTGCCCCCGTGCAAAGCACGAACATTTTGCAAAAATATCTTTGACTACCAAGCACAATCAAATCTGACGAGCTGGGACTTCCTCCCATTCACTAGGACAAAGCAGCTTCCCCAAGCTCAAATCTGGTGTTACATCAGTTTCAAACTGGGCACTACCACAGGCTCAGATTGGAGTCACTCCAGTTTCAAACTGGTGTTTCTTTCGGCTCAGATAAGTCACAGTAGTTTGAAATGGGTGTTGCCACGGGCTCAGATCTGGGCTTACACCAGTTTCAAACTGGGTGTTACTAGTCTTCAAATCCATGAGGTCAAGCTGTCGCCTCCCTCTTCCACCTCTGTCCTGGCCCCTCCTCCGCTCTGGCCCATTCTGTGGATCACAAGAATTCCCTCAGGTCACATGGGGAACAGGGTCATATGACACCACCTGCATTTGGGACAGGAAGTGGGAGTTTGTTACCCCACAGAAATAGCTTGTTGCATAATGGTTTGTTCTGACTTCATTGTCCTGCCCTGTCTTGTCTCATCTTGTCTTAGCATGTGTACTGGGCTGGATCAGAGCATGTTATTAGGAAGAACGAAGCTGAAAGGAAATGATGAAGTTGAAATGATACTTTTTGATCCAGTCGGAGCAGAATGCTTTGGAGTGATTTGTTTTGACTTTATGGCATTGATTTATAATATAATATAAAATATAACATCATATAAAATATAATGTAGGAATTATATTGTGTTATATTGTACCATACTCATTATACTTATTGCATTGCAATAATCATATCATATATTCTATCATATCATAGCTTAGCTTAGTATACCATCTTGCATTCATATTATGCTATATTGTATTATGCTTTCCTGTGCTCTGCTCTGCTATATGCATATATCAACATTACATTTTAAACTAAATAATATTGAAATGGAACATTTTTTACTTGATCCAAGCAAAATATTTTGAGATGCTTTGTTTTGACTTCATTGTTGATGTGATGTAATGTGATATAATATCTACTTCAAGCAATGCAATTGCTAGGAATAGAATAGAACAGTGCTTCTTTTCCACTTCATCACTGGGTTTCCATTGTATTGCATTGTATTATATTTGTTACATTATCTTATGTTATATTATTTTGTATTATATCATAAAATAGTATAGCATAATATATTATAATATAGTATATTACAGTTTGATGTATTATATCTAATACAATGGAGGCCCAATGATAAAGTCAAAACACAACAATTTGGGGCTGATTGAAGCAAAGCATTTTGAAGTGATTTAACTTCATTGTTTCAATTTATATTATATTATATTATATTATATTATATTATATTACACTGAATAATTAGCACCAGCATCCTGGTTTTGAATAATTAATTTTTCCAGCTTATGGTAGGAAGCACTGGAAGCTAGCCTCTCGTTCTTGTCCCACACGTTAGATATTTAAAACATCCAGAAATACATGTGCGACTCTGTGTAAGGCTTTACCATCTTGAACCACTGGTCAAGAAACAGCACAGCAGGGTCTTGCTGCCAAGCAAAAACCAACTGCAGGCTAGTGGTTTGGTTAAGACCAGAGAGTCGCAACTGGGGGACCCATGGGACCTTCCTAAGGGTGTGTTATTGGCACGCTGAGGTGTGCCGACACCAACACCTGATTCACTGGGTAAACCCAGAGATCTCCAGTCAGAATCCAGCGTGTCAAGGACATTCTGACCTGTCGCTGAGCGACAAGAATCATTCACTCTAGTATATCTCTGTCGCCAAGAAATGTGTGGAAGCAAAGAGTTGGTATTTTCTGGATGTAATGAAGGAGCTTGAGTCTACCAGGAGGGGTCTTGAGTCTAAAAAAAGTTGAGAACAATGTTATGGTTAACTGACTCTCTAGCTACAGGGAATAATAAAGTGGAAACAAAAGGGTAGGGCCAATACAGACCTGCCTGAAACCGGTCTGGGATGATCTAGGCATAGCGATGCCAGTGTTCTGCTATGAGGATTTCCCAGGCTTCTGTGCTTTGCTGGTTGCTGCGTGGGCCTGGGAGGGAATTCTATTCTACTTTTTCTGCTACATGTTTCAAGGGATTTTTAAGCCTCTCTCAGAGGCATTAGGTCCTTGGTGCAGGCCAAGCTGAGGACGGTGACTAGGCTGGGCCAGTGCTTCTGCCAGGACTCAAACCTGGAGGGTCCTGGCTATAAAGGGTCTTGTCCCTCCGCTCAGGGTCAGACCAATGCTGCATTAGGGTCAGGAAGGAATTTTACCCCCGGTCATATTTGTCCAGACTGAGGGGGTTTTCCTTCCCGTAGGGGGGCACGGCCTCTACCTGGGATCTCTGGAGTGTGTATTAACCTTTTACAGCAACAGGATATTGGCTGTTGTGGTCCCCCAGCTTTACTTGTGACAGGTTGTGGTGTGATGTCTGGTGCAGTGTCAAGGCTGACATCATTTGACAAAGAAGTTGGATGCTGGATGTCTTGGATGGTTTGGACAAGGCTGATCCTGCCTCAGGCAGGGGGTTGGACTAGACGTGACCTGTGGAGCATCCTTCCAGCCCCACCTCCCTATTATTTGTATGATTCTTTAGTTTGGCGAGGAGAAAGCTGATAGAGGAATAGGACTGAGATCTACCAAACCACGTAGGCTGTGGGCAAAGTGAACAGGGTCCTCTTACTATTCACCACATTCCAGAATACCATATTATGTCACATACCTTACACCCCAGAATACGATATAGCTCTTGTTCTTTTTGAATGGCTGAATGAAAGAAAAAAGATTTCCCCAGATTTATGACTGCTCAAAGCATGGTCTTAAGCTGACTCACCCTTCTACCCCACTGAGGAAAAGCTGAAACCCTAAGCTGTTGCTGGAGACTGGTCTCTAAGGCTCGGAGCTAGGAGGCTGAAAAGAGCTAAAGGACTGCAAAATGGGAGGGGAAAGCCCAGGAGCAGACAGCAAAATTGCTGGGAGAAAGCTTGGCTTGATTCATGGAATATTGAGACAATTGAAAAGGAGAGATGACAGTTAACGCCTGTGGAGTGAAGAGCAATGGGCCGTGACATTAACAGACTCCCTCAGCTACCTGAATAGAAATGTTACAGCTGCTGGGAGCAGGAATTAAAGCTGGAGAGCGGCTTCAGAGCCAGGCAGAAACTCAGCTTCCTTGCTTAAGACACTCACCCCAGTTGGGGGAAGAAGGGGGGCTGATTCTGAGGGCAAAGGTGCATATTGTATATGAGAGAATACGGTACTGGATCAAGGGGGCACTCACTGAAGCGGGCAGGGGGTGGGTTCAATGCTGTTTTTAATGCATCATGTCCTTAGCTGGGCCCTGTTGCCATTCCCCCCTCCACCCAGGCCCAATCCAGGGCCACATGGCTCCATCATCCCCCCCAGACTGAGGGATGAACGCAGCCTTCTGCTTATGCCACACATCAGTTCAGCACCTTTGGCCCATTGTTGGGAGGTGGGGAGAATTACCAGTCTGTACACGTGCCCCTTGGCATGCAGAGGAGAGAAATCCAGAGGCGTCACCGCCTCTAAGTGGCTCCATCTCACCTAACGAATTTAGCAGCTCAGGTCTAGTTTGCAAGGAGAAGTGATTTGCATTGCCAAGCAGTTCTCTCTGCATGTTTTTTCCATCACCTTCCTTTTTTCGTAAGCTCTTAAATTACGGGCAAGCTGAGTCGCAAATCGCTTGTTATCCACGGCTCCAGGAGGGAGCCTGGGCGAGGGGCAGGCAGGAGCCAAAGGCACCTGGCGCACCTGAACGGTGTCCCGCCAAGGCTGCTAAACGGGGCCTCCCAATTAGCGCATTTGTTAAGTGCTGTGTGTGGAGCTAATGGTGTTACACGCAGCAGGAGGTTGGGGTTCAGCCCGGGATGCCTGTTTTCAAGCCGGCATTTGGCTTATAAATATTAGCTCTTATTAGCTCAGAGGAGGGACGACCCTCTGCCTTCGTTAGGTCCCTAATGAGTAGCCTCAGTTTGCATCCAGAAGGCTCAGCAGGGAATTTGTTAGCTGGTTGTGGGGGCTGGAGATGTTTTTGGGGTCTTCTGGTTGAGCTCAAGTCTAGAGAGTAGGGCTGGGGGTCGGGACACTTGGGTTTTATCTCTGTCTATGGGATGAGACTGGAATCTAGGCACCCCAAGGCGCACAGGATCTCGGAATGCCTGGGTTCTGTATTTTTGGATCTGAGCATCTTGGGAACAGGGCAGAGGTGTCCTGACTGCCAGGACTCCTGGGTTCCATCAGGCTTGCTTCACCACCAGCCTGGACTCATGGTCAGCACAGCTCCTGATCTGGGACTCGGGGCTAAAGCTTGAAGCCTGGAAGAGGGATGATGGATTTCTCCTGACCTCATTGGGAGAGGGAAGGGAAGGCTGGGAGGGACCTCACAAGGTCACATCTAGTCTAGCCCCATCCCTGCCCGAGGCAGGATCAGCCCTGTCCAAACCATCTCAGAGAAACCCATCATTCAGCCTCTTCATAAAACTACCATCAGCCATGACATTGCATCAGCCATCACACCCTGACCTGCTACGGGGAAAGCAGAGAAACCAGGGTGGCCAACGTCCTGCTGTTGTCACAAGTTGTTAATGCACACCCCAGAGATTCCAGGTAGAGGCTGCAGAGGAAGGTAACCCTGCAGCCTATGCCAATCTGACCAGGGGATAAAATTCCCTCCTAAATCCAAAGATGGCACTGGACTGACTCTGAGTGGAGGGGCATGACCCTCTAGTCAGGATCCTCAAGGTCGGAGT
This sequence comes from Caiman crocodilus, assembly GCA_030014935.1. Classification (NCBI taxonomy): domain Eukaryota; kingdom Metazoa; phylum Chordata; order Crocodylia; family Alligatoridae; genus Caiman; species Caiman crocodilus. The sequence goes on along the minus strand of JAGPOW010001378.1, from coordinate 31,819 downwards.
CCCAGTAAGAGCACTGGCTCAGCCTGGTCACCATCCCCAGCCTGGGCTACAGCCAACACTCAATACCTCTGAGGAAGCTTAGCTCCCTCCTACACATAACATATCATGCAATAAAGGTACCGGCCACATGTCCAAGTAATTATCGTATGATAAAAATGTTAATTCAGCTATAAAAAGAGCCAACCAGCTGTAAAGTCAGTGCTTGAAAATGTGTTACAACTTTATAGCTGGTTTCTATTTAGCTTTAATAAGGGCAGGGTCCTTAAGTCCCTGCTAGACGTTATATATATTATGTAATTCACTGGTGAATCGTGGAATATTTAGACCGGTCACATGTGCAAAGTAATTGTCACGCCATTAACTGGTTAATCATGCAATGAACGTAGACCAGCCATACGTGCAAAGCAATTTGCACACAAATCACATGATTAAAATGACTATAAAAATCAGCTATAAAAAGAGTCAACCAGCTACAACGTCAGGGCCTGAAAATGTGTAACAACTTTATAGCTGGTTTCTATCCAGTTTTAATTTTAACATGTAACAGGGCCCTTATTCACACTGGTATAAAAGGACAGGTTGAACTGCTGTGCTATCAAGCTGGATTTTTTTTATGGTTTCTTGAGACTTTTCGTGTTCTACCAGCCTGATCCATCCAGAATGAGCTGACTGAAAATAGCTTTGTGATGGAGCACTGTTCTTGTATTCCTGGCTTCTTCTTTAAAACATTGGCTTTGGGGATTAAAAGCTCTAGAAAAAATTTGGGTTGCTTCAATTCTGAGATTGCTCCCCACCTTGGCAATGCTTGGCAATGTGCGGATGGGAGGGGAAAGTTGGGGCACAGGACACCTGGGTTCTAGTCCTCTCTTGGCTCCAGGGCAGCTGGTTTGTGCTCTCCATGCCTTGGTTTACCTATCTCTGAAGTAAGCAATAATGATACCAATATTCTTCCCTGTGTGCTTGGAGATTTGCTGGGAGGCAGCTGTTGGGTGAGATGGATGAGTTGATCTTCAATCCTTTCTGAAGATGACATCCAATCATAGGTCACATGGGTATTAGCTCGACAGGCCATAAACATGGCGTGAAATAGAGCCAACCAAAGAATACAGATCCCTGCTTAGAGACCCTGGATTGCTTTAGCTCCATTTCCTTTCTACTTGGAGATACCTCAGTAAGAAGCCCTTAAAGAAGCTGCAGGTGGCGGGTAGAGTTGACCAGGCCCAGACAGGATCATGATGATTTATACATCCATCAATTTTGGAGCCTTGAATCTCCACCTCCTTGGATAGCACAGGCCATGAACCCTTCATCCCATAGCTTGGAGTTTACTGGGAATAACGTGTCTTCTGCCAAAGACTTGGCTTGGGTTAGACATGGAGAAGCCATCACAATCATGGAGAGTTTGTTCCAGCTGTAGATCACCAGATCACTGGAAAGAAACCAAGGTCTTACCGTATTTCCTTGGATACCGCACGCCCCCTTCCCTGCCCAGAATCAGCCCTCCAAAATTGGGGTACACATCTTAAGCTGAGAAGCTGTTTTTTTCTTTTCTGGAATAGAAGCAGGGAGGAATAGAAACATGGAGCTCATCTGGGTCCCAGCATGGCTGCCATTTTTCCTGGCCCCAGCAAGAAGAAGGGGACACTCTGGCACCTAGCTTTGTTGCTGTGACACCACACCACAAAGTTCCAGCTGCCTTAGCCAGGCTGTCTCTCAGGATGCGACACTTCCTGGACCCTTTTGTTTTCCAGGAGGACTTGCTCTATGTCATGCCGTTGGCCAGGACTCTGGATAAATCTCTTCCAAAACAGAGGCACAGGTCTTATGTGGAGGCACATGGTACGTGAATCATTGAGAAGTGGGACTCATAGGGACCTCACAAGGTCATATCTAGTCCAATTCCCTGCCTGAGGCATGATCAGCTGTGTCCAAACCTTCCCAGACAAATCCAGCATCCAACCGCTTTGTCAAATGATGTCAGGCCTGAGGCAGCACCAGACATCATAGCCCATCCTGCCACAGGAAAGCCGGGGGCCTACGGTGGCCAATGCCCTGCTGCTGTCAAAGGTTGTTAATACACACTCCAGATAGATCCAGAAGAAGGCAAACACGCCTCCAAATTCCTTCCTGACCCTCAAAATGTCATTGGTCTGACCCTAAGCAGAAGGGCAAGACCCTCTTTAGGACCCTCTGGGGTTGATTCCCAGCAGGATCATTGGCGCAGCCCAGTCTCGACTGCAGCCAATGCCCAGTGCCTCTGGGGAAGGCTTAAAAATGCCTTGATGCATGTAGCAGAAAGGTGGGGGGCAACCAGCAACAGTTGAACCATTGTCTGCAGGGGATCCGGGAAGGAGCAGTGGCACACCTGTACCTCCCTTTTCAGATTGGATCCACCCTGGAGCTTCTGGTGACTTCTTTAAAGACCGCAAAGCAGTAAGAGTCCACAGATGACTGGTAGGGGATACACGGGGGTGCATGTGCCCCCCTGATGGGGCTGGTGCCCACCTGGCGGCTGACACTAATGCTGTCAGTAGGGCTGGGGCCCCCCTTGACAGGGTCAGAGGCTTCTGCGGGTGCCTCCCCAGATTCAGGAGGCACCAGTCACTCATGCCTCCTTCCCCTCCATTCTCACAGCTCCCCACCCCCCTTCCCCACCTACCACTGCTGCTTTCTCTGCATTCTGGGGTGGGGGCTTCAAAGTTGTCCTGCCTGCTCCAGCAAGGCCACCTGGAAATGGGCTCAGCTGGGAACAGCGACAGAAAGAGAGGTGTTGAGCTGGGGGGTGCCAGGCAGAGTGGGAGACCCCCACCCCTCACCTAGGTCCGCTGCCCTTACATAGCCTATCTGAAGCAGACAGGAGGGGGTTTGAAGCTTCCATGGCCCCGAACAGTGGGGAAAACAGGAGGAGCTGGTGAGGAGGGGAGGGGAGGGAACCTGCTTCCAAGCATGGAGAAGAAGTGGGGAGAGGCTTATCTGCTTCGGGGTCTCTAAAGAAGTCTCTGGAGGCTGCCCGGTGGAATGTATCCCTACCAGCCGGGTAGGGGAGGAGGCTAGGAGTCAGGGTATCTGCTCCTGCATCCTCCCCCGCCCCATGTCAAATCCTGGATCTGCCCCAAATTGTCCAACCTCTTAGCAAAACCCTGACACAACACCAGACATAGCACCCTAAAGAAATATGGGACTCCCCCCACAACCCCCTTGGCTTTAGTGCCTAGCAGTGGTTCCTTACATACCCAGGGTCTTTCCCATCTCTCTGCCCTTAAATCCCTGACTCTGTGGGTGGGGGTGGGTGTGAAAAGCTGTGTCTGGGAGTGGGTATCATACACGTGTGCATTTGGGATGAAGTGTGTGTGTGAAAGCTGTGCATTCCTCTGGGAGGATGCATGTGTATACATGAAAAGCTATGTGTCTGTGTGAAAAGCTGTGTGTGTCTGGGCTGGGGTGTGTGTCTATGTGTGAAAAGCTGTGTTTGGGCGAGTGAAAAGCTGTGAGTCTTGGAGAGGGTGTGTCTGTATGAAAAACTGTGTATGTCAGTGGGCAGGGGAGTGTGTGTGTATGTGCCTGGCATGTGCATATATGAACTATAGCTTATCTATGGAAGAGAGACGATTGTGTCAGTGCATGCATATGGAAGACAGATGTGTGTCGGGTGTAAGTGTGTGTCTGTGAGGTGAATATGCAACAGTAGCTTTGGGTCTCTGGATGTGTGGGTTGATGTGGGTATGAAAACCTTTATGTGTCAGTAGCATGTGTCTACATGTGCTTATGTGGAAGGGAGATGTTTGTGCCAGTGCATGGTGTGGAAGACAGGCATTACATGTCAACGGTGTAGACACAGCAGTGTGCCTGTGTGTCAGTGGGTGTGCATGTGCATCTTTATATGTGGAAGACAGTCTTGTGTGTTTGTGGATGTGAGGGTGTATCTGTGTGGGTGTATACATAATAGCAGCTTTGCGTGTCAGTTGTGTGGGGGGTATAGACATGACAGTAACTTTGTGTGTCAGTGGGGGTGCATGTGTGTGAATGTGTACATAACAGCAATTTTTGTGTGTCAGTGTGCGGGTACTTGTATGTGGAAGACAAGCATTGTGTGGCCATGTAAATGTGTACACAACAGCAGCTGTGTGTGTCAGTACATAAGTGCAAATGTGTGTGCTTATATGTCAAAGACAGGTGTTGTGTGTCTGTGTGTGTCTATGTGAGTGTGTACACAGCAGCAGCTTTGTGTGTCAGTGTGTGTGTATTTGTGTGTACTTGTATTTGGAAGCCATTGTGAGTCAATGGCCACAAGGAAGTGTGTGTGCGGTGTGAGTAGGGGAGAGATTACATGTATGCATGAGCTGAATCGTGTGTGAGATGGCTTGGGAGAGTGGAACTGGGAGCAGTGGCACCACTAGGGGGTGCACATGCATGTGTCGCCACCCCCCCCCCCCGATTCAGGAGGCACCAGTTGCCCATGACTGGGAGTGGTGCCATGTGGCCAAAAGGGATGGTGTGTGAGTGTGCAATTGTGTGCAAGGGGCTGTAGGTGTGTGAGAGGGAGTTAAATGATGTGTGTGGGAGACTTACTGTATTGTCGTACATATAACACACCCCTGGAATATAACACACCTCACTTTTGAAAGGCAGAAGGGAGGAGGACAGATCTTTCCCTGGGAGCCTCTGTGGGGTGAGGGTGGGGTGGGGATGGAAATTGCCCCCTGTCAGCAGCTATGGAGGCCTTCAAGGCCCATGAGCAGTTTTACTTTTGCTTCCTACCCCCTGCCCAGAGACTGCTGTTACCATATTTTCTCAGTTATGTATAACACAAACACACAATCTGATTTCCAACAACTGAATCAAAGGTGGTGGGGACATATTGTATATGACAAATATGGTATCGTAGGCCTGTGAGGCGCTTGCACTCTGTAGCCAGGTGTGTGTGTGTTGTGCAGATGGTGGGGGGATCCATGCAGCTGCCTGGACAGGAGACTGCTGCTTTGTGTTGTGCTGTGTGTGTGTGTCTCTGTGTCCTGGATGTCTGGGTTTTATGAGTGTGTGTGTGTGTGTGTGAGTGAGAGAGACTATGTTTGCCTACGGGAGTCTTACTGTATGTCTCTAAGAGAGTCTCACTTCTGTGTGTGGAAGGCAGGTGTGGTGTGAAGAAGCAGCTGTCAGTGTGTGTGTGTGTGTGTGTGTGTGTGTGTGTGTGTGTGTGTGTGTGTGTGTGTGTGAGAGAGAGAGAGAGAGAGAGAGAGAGAGAGAGAGAGAGAG
>JAGPOW010001378.1:1424-26187 GCA_030014935.1 Caiman crocodilus | reverse complement strand
TGTGTGTGTGTGTGTGTGTGTGTCAGACACCTGGGTTCCATGTGTTTATGTGTGTCCTGAATGCCTGGGGTATGTGTGTGTGCAACAGAGCATAGGCAAGTGACTTTTCACACCCCAGCTGGTGCCAGCCCCTCCTGCCCCCTTGGCCAGGCTCAGCCCTGCCCTCTGCCCCACTTGGTGATGGGATCCTGGGTCCATCTGGTGCCTTGTGGGCGCAGGCAGAGCCCTGCCCTTGGGTGTGTGAGCTGGAGGCCCTAAAGAACGTGGGGGGGTGTCTGTGGGCAGGATGCCTGTGGGTTCCTACCCTGCCTTTAGCTGACGAGCACAATCGAGTAGCATAGAAGAGAGGGGTGGGGAGCTGGGAGCCAGGATGCTTGGGTTCTCTGGGAAGGGAGCAGGGGCAGGTGTTTTTTATCGAGAGGCCAGGAGCCCAGACCCCTGGCTTCTCTTCCCTCTCTGGGAAGGGGCATGGAACTGGGAGCCCAGACTACTGGGTTTTCTTCCCTTGCCTCCCAGAGGTTCCCCTTGGTCTCATGTTCAGGCCTGCCCACACCCAGCAGTGCCCCTCCCCCCAAATTCCATCATGCCCCCACCTTAACCTCAAGCCTAGGAAATCCTCCCCCAGGAGCTGCTGGGACTCATCAGGACTCTAAAATCTTTGGGTGACAACCCAGGTTCTGGTTCTACTAGGGACCACCCTGGGTCATCACCCCTCCATCCCCCTACCCCACACAGCCCCCTGTCCCACCCTCAGGAAGAGAGAAGATAGATTTTTCATTCCCCACTCTCTGGATGTCCTGATGCTTCCCTGGGTCTCCCCAAAGCTGTTGTGCCCATGGAGATCTATACCTACCTCCATGGACCCCGTGCAACAAGAACCTGAAGACACAGGCACACACATACCCTAGACCATCACCTTTGGATCATCCCCACCAGCAAACCATGAGCGGGAATGATGGAGACATCTGGAGACAGCTATATTTTTTCACTCAGAAGGGATGTAGGGATGAGATCTGGTGATATGTCCAAGAAGAACCCAAGAGCTTGAGAAAAACCCCCTTTGGGGAAAACCATGAAGAACCGGTGTCTTTTCCCCAACCCGGAGAAGAGGCGGCAGGAACAAAACAGCCCTAAAAACATATATCTTCCCCCCTCAGCGATGGGATAGCTCAGATATCTGGAGATAGATCTCCTCTCATCTCGAAGCCGAGGAGCCAGTGACTGAGGACGTTTGAGGGGGGTGTGGGATTGTGACCCTCTTCCGTTGCTTAATTAACCTAACCCCTGAACGAAGCGATTAAGGGGAGTAGAAACAGGTAGTTTGATCTCTGTAGTTCCACCCGGATTTCCGGCCTGGAATATTAAATAGAAACAAGGTCTGTTTGCTAATCCCTTCCCCCCACCTCCCACCAAATTTTTGTGGCCTACAAAAGAGTCTTCAGGTTGGGTTGTCCCTCACATCCACCACGGCCCCAGCTCCATCCCCCGGTGGGTCACGGGGGGCCAAAACAATGAGTTCTGGGTGGAAGGATCCACTGCCAGGGGAAGGAGGGGCGGGAGGTTGTCTATCATGTGTAGGAGTAATCTATGTCGGGGATCCCCCCGTCTCTGTACCCCCGCGTTGTGCCGTAGCCGATGGTGTGGGTGCTTTTGTAGAGGCTAGTGCCATTGGAAGGGAAGATGGTGTGAATGACGTACTCCTCCTTGGCCCCGTGGTGGTTGATGGGCAGCATTTGTAAGCCAGGGCCTCTGATCTCCAGGATGGAGTTGTCCTTCTTGGTACCCGACTCCACGTAGTCATCCTTCTTGCGGCTACCCCGGCTGTAGGCCCGGTGGCCTCTCAGCAGCTCACCGGCCCGGTGGACGTACCAGCAGATAGCTGCCAAGATGAGGAGGAGGAAGACCAGTGCCACAGCCCCACCCACAATGCCTGCCAAAGGTAGTCCGGCCAAGGGGTCTGCGCCCTGCTCCCGGTTGAGAGTGGTGGTGGGGCCATAGGCGTCGGCTGTCTCAGCTTTGGCACACACGGGTGTCTCATTGGCTACATAGGCCTCACCAGTCTCCATAGTGACCATGCAGATGATGTAGGTGGACTTGGGCTCCAAGGCCGTCAGGAGATATTCAGTCTTGTCCCCCTGGACCAGTGTCTCAGTGATGGACCCCACTGCTGGGCTGTGACCTAGACGGAGCCAGCTGAGGCGGAAGGAGGCAGCAGGAAGCAGGGCCTTCCAGCTGATCCAGATGCTGTCAGCCGTCAGTGGCTTGACGGTGAGTACCAGGGCCTTGTCGCCAGCCCCTGTGGCCAGCGGGTAGTCCACATTGGAGTCTGGCAAGCGGATACCTGGCCGCTTGGCCTTGAGTGTGAAGAGGGAGCCTTGGGGTGTGGTGACAGCTGTATCAGCTGCTGTGGTTTTGGCTGGCCCACCCACCTCAAAGCACTCATCCATCTCATTGGTGATGTCCTTGATGGCCATGCCCCGCACCTTCTCTGGTCCCTGACACATCAGCCCCCTCACGTTGACCACAGATGCCCGAGCTTTCACCCAGTCCCTCAGCCACATCAAGTTACAGCCGCAAAACCATGGGTTGTTCCTCAGAAGAAGCTGGCTGAGGCTATCCAGATCATCGAACAGCCCTTTGGGCAAGGTGGTGAGGTTGTTGTTGGACAGATCCAACCTCTCCAGCTCCCGCATCTTGGCCAGGGTGTTGTAGGGCACGTGGCTGATGGCATTGTCCTGGAGATATAGCTTCTGGAGCCGGGAGCTGGGCAGGTTGAGCGGTGGGGCGGCCAGGGAGTTCCTCACCAGGGACAACTCGCTCAGGTTCTGCAGGCGGCTGAAGGTATCGTCGGCGATGCGCTGGTTGGCCAAGAGGTTCCCATCCAACACCAGGCGCCGGAGATTGTGGAGCCCCTTGAAGGCATGGAGGGGGATAGTGGAGATACGGTTATCATCCAACCGCAGCTCTTCCAGCGTTTGGGGCAGGCCTGAAGGGATGCTGCTGAGATGGTTCCTGGAGAGGAAGAGCAGCTTGAGGCGGGCGCTGTCAGCAAATGCATCCTCCTCAATGCTTACGGTGGAAACAGAATTGTCATCCAAGTGGAGCTTCTCGAGCAGCGGGAGCCGGGCCAGGGACTCACGGGCGATGGCCCGGACGTTGTTGTCCTGCAGATGCAGCTCCCGCAAGGACCGGGGCAGGTTGACAGGGAACTCGTCCAGGTCGTTTTCATATAGGTAGATGACTCTGACGCTCAGCTTGGCCTTGAGTTGGACAGGGATCCCAGCATTGCTGATGCGGTTGTTCTGGAGGTACAGGGTGGTGGCGCCCTCGGGGATGTCGTCGGGCACAGCCGTGAGCCCCCGGTCGTTGCAGTAGATGAAGCCCCCATCGCAGCGGCATACAGATGGGCATGGTGTCCCCCCTGCCAGTGCAGTGGCTCCCAGCAGGGCCACCAGGCTGCAGCACAGCACCTGCCAGCTGCGCAGCTCCGGGGATGCTGGGGGGGCCGGGGCCACTGCGGGGGGCACTGCCCGCATGGCGCCAGGGGGGCGGGGTGAGGGCTCCCGGACCTGTGGTTTGTGGGGAAAGAAAGGGGAGTCTCAGTCTGAGGGGTGGGGTTTATGCCTCTAGGCTCTTGCCATCTGTCTGTCCATGCTCTGCCATTCTGTCCATCCATCCATCCATCCATCCACCCACTTGTGCTTGCTTTGTCTCTCAATACCCACACACCCCCTCTACCTACCCAGTAATCTATCCACTCATCCACATATGCTTGCTCCTTCTATCCCCATACACTCTTTCTGTCACAGAATCAGAGAAAAGATATCTGTCCCTATACGTTCTTTATGACGTCCCCTGTCTATCTGTCCTCAGTTTTCTCATCCATCCATCCATCCATCCATCCATCCATCCATCCATCCACAGTTGCTCTATTTCTCTATCTCCACACCCTTCCTCTACCCACCTACATCTATCCACTCTCTTCATCTCTCTATCTGTCTCTTTCTCTATCTAGTCCTATATACCCCTGTGTCTGTCTGTCTGTCTTCCATCTTACTCCTTTTCCTCCACCCATTCATCCATATCCCCGCTCTGTCCCCTCCATCCTTCCCTCTGTCGCCCTCTGTCCCCGCATTTGGGAGCCCTACATGGATCCCCCACCATCAAGACCAGCACCCCCTCCAAATATGAGCAGGTCCCCACAGAGCTCAGAACCCCCAGTGCCGCCTCCCAAGGTGCTGTTGCATATTGAACCCAGGTGTCCAGGCCCCCCAAACCCAGCAGATCTGACTCAGCAGTAGCTGCGCTGTTGTTGGCTGCTTTCCAAATGCAGCTGGATTCCTGATCCAGCCCCTCGCCCCTCTGCTAACAGCCCCCATCCCCACCCTACTAACACCCCCCTGCCCCCCCAACTTGCTGAGTGGTAATCACAGAGATCCATGTTAGAGCCTGAGCTGTGAAATTGTGCATGTTATTGGGGCTGTGCCCCTGTGCCCTGCACTCCAGCCCAGCAGGTCCTGGGAGGGGTAATGGCTGCAGACCCACAGGGTTTCTATGAGGTTTGGGGGGTCCCTGGGAAGGGGCGGGTGGCTGTAAAGGCTGACGGGGAGGGGGCGGGGAATGAACAGCTGTGTTCATTCATGCCCCCCACACACCTCTGTCATCTGCTCATCCACCTGTCCCCCAACACACCTCACCTGTCTGTCTGTCCATCCACCCACCCACACTTGTCTCTGTCCATCCATCCCCCACACATCTGCTCTATTTCTCTATCTGTCCCTCCATACCCTCTGTCTGTTATCCATCCATCACCCCACACACCCTCTCTCTATCTCCTTCTGTCTCCCCACACACCCCTTTCATCTTGTCCATCCATCCATCCGTCCGTCCGTCTATACCCCCATGCTCCCACCTCCATCATCTATCTTCCCTTTCCCCCACACACCCCTTCTATCTGTCTGTCTGTCCGTATATCTATCCACCCCCACATCCTATCTATCTGTCTATCTGTCCTTCCAAGCTGTCCTCTATCATCTGTCCGTGTCTGCCCATCCCTTCACACACTGCATCTATTTATCTGTCTGTCTATCCATCAATTTATCTATCCATCCATCCATCCCCCAACACCTCACCTCTATCATCTGTCTATCCATCCATCTCCCATATGTCCACTCCGTCTATTGCCTTACATACCCCTCTGTCAATCTGTCTGTCCATCCATCCCCCAATACAACCCCTGTCATCTGTCTGTCCATCTCCCCCACACCCTCTCCCCATCTGTTCATTCATTCCCCACACATCCACTCTGTTTATTTCTCCCTCTACCCCTGCACACACCTCCTCTTTCTGTTATCCGCCCATTCCCCAACACCCCCTATCTATTTGTCTGTCTGTCTGTCCCCCACAACCTCTGTCTGTCCATCCATCCATCCATCTTCCACATGCTCCCTCTCTCTGCCTGTCTGTCTGCTCACACACACTTTCCATCTTATCTGTCTATCCATCTGGCCCTCCACCCCCCATATCCCCAGTCTATCTCTCGGTCTGTCTGTCTATCCATCCACCTCCCACACACCCTTTATGTCTCACCTGTTTATCTGTCTATCTGTCCATCCCCCTACATACCCCTTCTATCTACATATCTATCCACACATCCCACAGCACATCCCCTCTGTCATCTGTCTATCTGTTCATCAACCCATACCTTCTCTGTCTGTCTGTCCATCCATCCCCAACACATCCAGCCTGCCAGGCCATTCTATCCGGCCTGCAGGGACCCTAAAAAAGTTAGAAAATTAATATTTATCTGCCCCTGGCTGCCTATTATGCGGCCCTCCATGGCTTGCCAAAACTCAGTATCGGCCCTCCGCCCAAAATAATTGCTCACCCCTGACATACACCCTCTGTCTGTCTGTCCTCCCACAGTCTGTTTGTCTATTATCCATCCATCCCCCCCCACCATCCCTCTATCCATGTATCTATCTGTCCCCCACAGCCTCTCCATTTGTCTGCCTGTCTATCTGTCCATCCATCCCCCACGTACCAACTGTCTGTCTCTGTCTATCCCTTCACACACCCCTTCCATCTTATCCAACTATCCAGCCATCCCCCCATGCCCCCTCTATCTATCTATCTATCTATCTATCTATCTATCTATCTATCTATCTATCTCCCACATGCCCTCTGTCTGTCTCTATCCCTTCACACACCCCTTCCATTTTATCCATCCATCCATTCCCTACATCCCCTCTATCTAATTTTGTCCATCCATCCATCCTCCATTTATCCCCCTGTAAGCCCCTCAGTCAATCTGCCTATCATTCAATCCCTCCCAATCTGCACACACATCCTGTCTTTCTACTTGGCTAACTATTCATCTGTCCCCCAACAACTTGCCTATCTGTCCATCCATCCTTCCCCACACTTCTTTTTTATCTATTGGAGGAGGGGGCTGGGAGCCCAGACACATTCTCTCCAGCTCTGGAAAGACGGTGGGGCCTGGGGGCTGAGAGCAGGCCCGGATGCCTGGGTTCTCTCCAGCTTTGGGAAGGTGGGGGCTGTAAGGTTACAGCTGTAGCAGCTAAGGATGGAACCCAGGCATCCCGGCTCCCAGTTCCCCCCTGCTCTACCCCACCATTCCCCTCTCCCTTCCCAGAGCTGGGAAGAGAGAGAACCCAGGAGATCTGTGGCTTGTTAAAAAAACCAAAAACAACCCTTCACTGCTAATTGTTTTGCTCATTTCATGCTATTTGCATGCGCTTTATCTCAGCTCTGGCTGCACCCAGGTATGCAAATATCTCTGAATATGATTACTGCCTTAAAGAGACGTGCACCTCGTAGGAGACTTGCTGTAAAACCCAGTTTTCCAGCAAGGTTACTGGTATCAATCTTCCTGGAAGATGGACATCCAGATGAGGGTATCTGAGTGCAATTAGCAAGGTCCACTTGTTAGGGGAGAGATGCAGGTTCCAGGCTGGGGAAGCAATTGAAGTGGGATGGGTTTATCTGGATACATGGGAAGGAGCTATCCATATGTGGTGAATTACACATTTTGTGGGCAAAAATGATGAATTGGGAAATTAAGTTGAGGGTTGCAGAGGGGGGAAGAAATAGTGGGGGTTGGGTGGTTGCACAGAGCCCGGTGCCCCCGACCCCAGCCTGGGGGGTCTGTACAGTGCCCAGCACCCCCCAGTCCTGGCTTAGGGGATCTGTATTGCACCCAGTGCCCTCATCTGGGTCTGGGGGTTTGTACAGCACGCAGAGCCCCCCAGTCTCGGCCTTGGGGGTTCTGTACAGCCTCTGGTGCCCCCTTATCCCAGTGTCAGAGGTCTGTACAGTACTCATTGTCCCCTGGTCCCAACCTGGGGCGTCTTTACAGTGCACAGTGCCCCTCCCCATCCCAGTGCACGGGGGAGGGGGAGCAGGGCAATTAGTACAGCACCCAGTGCCCTCTGATCCTGGCCTGGGGGGTCTGGATAGCAACTGTTGCCCCCTAGTCTTAACCCAGTGGGTCTGTACAGGGCCTGGTGCCCCCAATCCCGGCCAGTGGGGGGTCTGTCCAGCACCTGGCATCCCCAGTCTTGGTCTGGGGGCTCTGTACAGAGCCCAGCATGCTGGAGACCGCTGGCAGACCCCAGACATCTCCCCTACTTCCCCCTCCCTGCCCTGCAACTGTATTGATCAGCTTCTTCAATCAATAGTAATTAGCTGGCCCTTGGGGCCACTCAAAGCCAGGCTCCCTAAGGAAGCTGGGGGGGTGGGGAGAAGAAGGCTGTGCCTGGGCCTTATCCTGCTTGGGTGCTGAGTCCCCTTGTGGTGTGGTCAAGACCCCAGCCCCACTTACAGCTTCTGCTCCCCTCTTGAGGGCATTGTAGCTTGGCTCTGGGTGTACAGCACCTAGTGTGGAGGTCTCTGACTGAGGTGGAGGGGTGGGCACCATAGGAGTTTGGGTCTTGCAGTCACCAAACAGATTGAACCCAGGCGTCCGGACTCTCAGCCCCTGCTCTGGACCCTCCAGACACCAATCCCCTTGGTGAGTGGGGAGAGAGCCCAGGAGTCTGGGCTCTTAGCTCCCCCTGCTCTCACCTCCCAGCCCCCCCCCCCCTCCCCAGCTGGAGAAAACCCGTCCCTACCCCCAATTGTTCTTACCTTCCTCTTCTGTCTCACACCTGCCCCTCCCCACCCGGCAGAACTCTCTTTCAGGGCAGCAGAGTCCCCCTGGGATGGGGCCTTTGGGGGCACAGTTCAGACGGGTTGCAGCTCCATTGTCAGCAGCTAACGAGGCCCTGCCAGCCCCTGGCCCGGGCACACACAACTTCTCATGGTTCCAGCTCTGGTTCCCAGTTCAGGGGCAGCAGCACAGGAGGGAGGATCTGAATCTCAGTGGCATCATGGGCTGCCAGCCTGGTTGGGAGTGGGGCGGCTCCGGGGCTGACCTTCTTCCCTGGGGAGAAAGGATGGGTGTGTTAATGAGGGGGAGAGTGCAGGGCAGGTTGGTGCAGGGAACCGCAAACAAAGGATGGATGTAATGATGCATGGAGCACGGTTGGGGTGTGCACACATGTGCGCACACACATGCACACAACCCAGGCCTTCGGGACACACACGCCTCATACCGGACACACATACACACGGAACCCAGGCCACCCATGCACACGCATATGCACGTGCACATTGAGGACGTAGGCCTCCAGGACACACGTGCACATACACGGGACTGAGGCACCCAGGATAAACGTGCACACATGGAACCCTGGCATATGGGTCACACATGCACACACACACAGAGAACCTAGGCATCCAGGACATACATACACAGGTGTCTGCCCCCCTCTTCCCCAGTATGTGGGGCTACTGGAGTCTGGGCAGAGCTGAGCTGTGGCTGCTTCTGGGCTGAGGCCTTGAGGGCACTGGGCAGGCAGGGGAGCTGGGAGCCCGGACATCTGGGTTCTCTCTCCCTGGCCCCGCTCTTCCTGTGCCTGACAGAGCAGTAATTAAACCGCGGTCGGTGAATTAGGACTTGATTAAATTTTTTATGGGCAGTTTAATTGGGCTTTCAGGAAGCTCTGCTGGGACCTGCTGGCAATGTGCCCCTCCCCCAGTGGGGCCCCTACTTCCGACCTGTAGCCCCCTGCCCCCCCCAACTCTGCTGGTGCCCTTCACTCCTGACCTGAAGCTCCCCCACTCCCTCAGCCCTGCCAGTGCCCCTCACTCCCAACCCGCAGCCCCCTGGCCTGGCACCTTGGCTCTCAGCTCCCGTTTTATCATTCATCTCAGCCCACTTCAAGTGTCAAGGAGAGAACCCAGGTGTTTGGGGCTCCCAGCCCCCCGCCCCTGCCTTTCTGAGACTCATTTACCTGAGTGTGAAGGACCAGTCAATACTGTCCAGGCCATAGAGGTGACAGTGACTCCAGCCCACCCCAAGCCTCTTCTGCCCAGAGCATCCCCCAGTCTCTTCCAGTCCTTACTGGGATCTAGCTCCAATGTAACCTCGGCCCCCCCGTCTGCCTCCCAGTGCCCCTGGGCAGAGCGGGAGTTCACGTGGATGCATGATTCATGTGGAGGATAACAGCTCTGTGGCTGCTGCTAGCTGGGTCCCTTTGGGAGCCTCGCGGAGGGGCTGCGGTAGGGGCCCACATCCCCCTGGTGTGGGGCAGGTGGCACCTCTGGTCCCATGATCTCGGCCTGGGGATCTATACAGCTCCCAGTGCCCCTGGTCCCAGCCTAGGGGGTCTGTACAGTGCCCAGTACCCCCGCAATCCTAGCTTAGGGGGTCTGTACAGTGCCCAGCATTCCCGCAATCCCAGGTTGGGGGGGTACAGTGCCCAATGCCCCCCAGTCCTGGCCTGGGGGGTGTGTACAGTGCCTGGTGCTCCCCGATCTTGGCAGTGGTTCCATGATGTACGTGAGGCTGGTGCAGCTGCTGTTTACACCAGGTACTTTATTTGCCCTGTGGGTTTGGCTAATTTGCCCCTGAGGGCAGCACTGTCCTCCCTCAACTCCCCCCCAAACTGGTCCACGCTGGTTCTCTTTACTGGGGGGCCTGTTTATCCAGCTTGTGGGTCCCAGTGCCTCACCCCCCACCCCCAAGCCCCTTGCCTGGGAACCTGGTGTGACGTGTCCCTCTCCCAGGGCTCTTGGTTTGCCTCACCGAGCTGCCCCCTGGGATGTTGCCAGGATACCAGCCTCAGCAGGGGCTCTCCAGAGACCCCCCCAAAGGAGCTGGAGGTGAAAACAAAGGGCATGTGATAGGATAGAGCCCAGGTGTCCCGGCCCCCAGCCCAGGAGGCCCCACTCCCCTCCCAGGCCTGGGAGAGAGCCCAAGGTCCAGGCCCTGGCCATGCCAGCCCCCGCTCCCAGGCGTCCAGGCTCCCAGCTTAGCCTCCCAGACCCCACTCTGCCCCCAGAGCTGGGAAAGAACCTAGGGGTGTCCAGGCCCCCGCCCCCACTGCTCTCACCCCCTGCCCCAGCTGCCCATCCCTTTCCCGACCCTCCCAGGTTTGGGGGAGAATCCAGGCTCCCAGGTCTCCTAGCTATAACCCCCCAACCCCCACTGCATCTGGGCTCCCAGGCCCCACTTCCCATCACAGCTGGAGAGAACCCAAGCGTCCGGGCTCCCAGCTGCCACTGCTGTAACCCCCCAGCCCCCAATGTCCCCTCGAAGCTGCAAAGAACCCAGGCATCTGGGCTTCCAGCCACCACTACTGTAAACCCCCAGCCCCCACTCCTCTCCTAGAGAACCCAGGCATCCAGGCTCTCAACCCCCTTTTCCCCCCCATCCACCAGCCCTGACTCCCCTCCCAGAGCTGGAGAGACCCCAGGCGTCCAGGCTCCCAGACCCACACAGTCCAGGCCCTTATTAACACGACTAATTAAACACAGAGATATGCTCCTCCCCCACACTGGACTTCTGGGTTCCAGCCTCACCACCTGTCTCCCCATCCCTACCAACACCACTGATGTCCTTGAGAACCCAGTGCTGGGTTGCAGCTGGTTCTGGGGTGGGCATCAGGGCTGGGTATAACAGAGCCCATCACCCAGCACTGGGGTTTAGCTGGCTTGTGGGGGCTGTCAGGGCTGGGGATACAGGGCCCCTCACTGAGATGCAGCTGGTTCTGGGGTGGGCTGTGAGAGCAGCGGAGCAGAACAGAGGCAGCCAGCTCTGGGGAAATGTCAGGGATGGGGATCTGGGTCTTCTCACCTGGGGAAACTGAGGCACACCCCCATCCCTCTGTGCAGCTCAGAGTGCCTGGCTCAGCATCCCCCATGCCCGGCGCCGCCCTGGGCGTCTCCACTGGCTGTGACCTCTGCAGAGATGCTGCGGCTGTAACCCAAGAGTCCCTGCAGACCCCCGCCCCAAAGATGATGGCCTGGCGAAACTCGATCCCCTCCCCTGCCTGCCACAGGCCCCCCCCCCCGACCTGTCACCCATGAAGAAGGTGGGGTCTACAGCTGCCCCATTTACTCTGCATTTGCCTGACACCTCCTGATTCTGGTCTGGGGGGTCTGAACAGTGTTTGGCACCCCCCAATCCCAGCCTAGAGGGTCTGTACAGCATCTGGCACCCCCAGATCCTGCCCGGGGGGAGGGTGTATACAGTGCCTGGTGTTCCCCACTCCCAGCTGGGGGTCTGTACAGCGCCCCTCAGCCCCAGCCTGGAGGGTCTTTGTGCTGTCATCAGTGCAGTAGCGGTAGACTAGGATGGAGCTCCCTGGGTAACTAGTCCATGGGCAAGTTGGTAGCTGGCTCTGAGAGCCAGTGGCAGGCAGTAGGGGCTCCCCAGGGGGCAGGGATGGTAAACATGCCCCCCCAGTGGGGATATTTACAGCCTGGTTCCTCCCCCACAGGGGGCATCTTGGCCCTGCCAGGGCTTGTTACCATAGCAGTGGGGGGGAATCCCTGGGCACAGCCCACATCCCCCCTCCCTCAAGGAGGGTGTTACCATGCTGTTTTGTTAACAGGAGCCTTAATGAAGCATCTGTGGGATGCAAGGAAGATATGGACTGCCCTGACTCCCCCCCAGGCTGGGATCAGGGGTGCCACGTGCTGTACAAATGCCCCCTGGCCAGGATTAAGGGTACCAGGTGCTGTACACACCCTCAAGGCTAGGATCAGGAGGTACTGTATAGACTCCCCAGGCTAAGACTGGGAACGCCAGGTGCTGTACAGACCCCCAAGCTGAGACTGGGGGTGCTAGGTGCTATATACACCCCCGAGGCTGGGATCAGGGGGCACTGGGCACTACACAGACCCCCCCAGGCTGGGACTGGGGGTGCTGGGGGCCTGGCAGGAGGGAGGCGCTGGGAGGAAGCGGGTCCCTTTGTGCCTCGCAGCTGCTCTGCGCTTGGAGCAGGACGAGGGGGCGTCATAATAGGCCCCTCTCATCTCCAGCCTCAAAGGCCCCTTTGTCCCCAGTCTGGCTCCTTCCTGGCTTCTCAGAGCAGGAGCTCCCCCCATGCCCCCACCCTCTCCCTCCCCAGCTCCAGCAGGGGAGGGGAGACCCTGCCCCACCCCCAGAGCCAAGCTGGGTCACGCCCCCCCATCTTGACCACTCCCGTTCCCCACAAGATATGGGGTTAGGGGGCTCTGGCTGGGATACAGCAGGGACCTGCAGGCTGGTTTGTAGATTGGGAGAGAACCCAGGTGTCCCGGCCCCCAGCCCCCATGCTGTAACCAGCCAGTGCCACTCCTCTGCCAGAGCTGCAAAGAGCCCAGGCGTCTGGGTCCCAACTCAAACCCTCCAGCCCCCACTCCCCTTCCCAAGCTGGAAAGAACGCAGGTGTCCGGGGTCCCAGCCCCACACTGCTCTAACCCACCAGACCCTACACACCTCCCAGAGCTGCAGAGAACCAGGTGTCCGGGCTCCCAGCTCCCCTTCTAGGATGCTTCAGTTCCCACTCCCCTCCTAGAGAAACCAGGTGTCTGAGCTCCTCCTGCTCCAACCCCCCCGCCCCCACGCCCCCCCCCGAGCTGCAGAAAATGCCGGGGGCTGGACGCGCCTGATGGCCCCCCCCCGGCGCCCCCCCCCCCCCCCCGGCGGGGGGGGGGGGGGGCGCGGCTGTGACTAAGGCAGCTAAGAAATATTCAGGATGTACAGCACCAAGCACGCAGGGATCAAAGAACTAGCATGGAGCCAACTTCCCTGCATCTGCCCCCTCAGGGTTGAGGACAAAGCTATATCTCCCTCTGTCCTGGAAGCATCTGCAGCCCATTTTGGGGTGCTCCTATTAGCAGCAATACAGCAGTATTAGGGACCTCCTTAGCGCTAGAGGCCCCAGTGTTGGGGATCTGCTATTAGTAACAATACAGTCATAATCATTGTGAGGTGGGTGTGCTGTTGCCAGCAGTACCATAGTACCTTGTGGTGGGGGGGCATTTTGCAAGCCATTCTATTAGCAGCAGTACTGTTGTTCCCTTGGGTCCCATTGGGGGCTGTTTGTTATTAGTGGGATTACTCCACCCAGACTCCATTATGGGGGTGTGCACTATTAGCAGCAGTATGGTAGTACACAGGGGGGCCATTCTGAGAGCCATGCTATTAGCAACAATACACTGGTACCCAAAGCCCCACTGGGGGCTTTGTGCTATGAGTGGCAATCTGGTAGCACCCAAGCCTCATTGTGGGGTGCATGCTGTTAGTTGCAATACAGTAATACCCCCGCATGCTGGGGCACTATTAGCAGCAATATGGTAGTGCACCCTCTCCAGGGCCTTCATTTTGTGGTGTGCACTCTTAGCTGCATTACAGTAGATCCAGGCATCATTATGGGCAAGTGTTTTAGCAGCATTATGGTAACATCTGGGGGATCCCCTCACCCCGTGCTCTGTCTCCAGCCACACTAGTAACCCCAGTTAACACTAGTGACCCTAACTCTTCCTCTTACCCCTAGATCTCACTAGTGACACTTAGCTTACACTGACACCCAGCTTACACTAATGACATTTACCTCACACTCGTGACACCCAGCCTGTACCGCAGTCCCCAGTTTGCACTAGTGTAGCCACCTCACACTAATGACAGTTAGCTTGCCCTAGTGACATTCAGCTTGCACTAGTGACCCCCAGATTGCACTAGGGACAGTCACCTTGCACTAGAGACCCCCAACTTGCCCTCATGATCTCTAGGTCTCCCAAGTGAGACTCAGCTCACACACTCAGTTTGCACTAGTGACCCCCAGATTTCACTAGTCACATCCAGCCACACAAGTGACAGTCAACTTGTACTAGTGCCTTCCAGCCACACTAGTGACACCCAGATCACACCAGCAAATCCCAGTCCACACGAGTGACCCCCCCCAGGAATACTAGTGACACCCACCTTGCACTAGTCATACATAGCTACATTAGTGAGACCTGGCTGCACTAGTGATACACAGCTCATGCTAGGAAGTCTTAGCTCCCACTGAGCCTAGCCTAGCCCACACAACTGACTCCTAAGCATGCTGGTGCCCCCACCTTGCACCAGTGATTCTTAGCTTGTGTAATACCAAGCCACAGTAGTGATACCCAGCTCACACTAGGGGCACACACTGACCCCCTGAGCTTGCACAGCTGACATGCACCTAACACAAGTGAAACAATACAGGTGCAGGGATATGGTGCCCCTATCTCACAGCTGTGCTTGTGAAAACATGTTGCACGGGGAAGGGGGCAAAGAGGCTTGCACTGATTTCTACTACAAGAGGTGTGGGGAGGTGAGGCTTGGCTTGTCCATCAGCTGCTCCATCTAAGGGACACACTTGTGATAGCTCATGCCAAGCATGTCACACAAGGGAACTGGTGTCTTGCACCAGCATTGGCAGTGAATACCAGACCAAGCTCCGGGGCTGAGATTGGGGTTCTGTCACGCCGTAGGAGGCTGACAGCTGTTTTGCTTTTGGGTGAAACTGAGGCACAAGTATTGCAGCTCCTCACATGTACCATCCCGGGAGTTCATGAGCACACAGCTTCCAGCCTGGGGACCCAGGCATCCAGGCTGCCAGCCCCACTCCCCCAGTGTTGATCCAGTGGGGTGTGGGGCAGGGGAGACTGCAAGAACTCCTTGCACAAGATGCTTAGCGCATCTCATGCACACTCATGCATGGTACAGTAGTGTGAGGCAGTGCATGAAAGAGCCAGAGGCACTGGCAGGACTTGTGCAAGATGTCAGTGGAAAGAACACAGGAGGGTGGTGAAAATCATGCAAATCAGCACGAAACATGAGGCAGTGGTGAAAATGTGTGAGGTGGGGTTAGGAGCGGGGCAGCCTCATGCAACCAGGGACAGGCAATGGCAGGGGAGGGGATGGGGGGGACATGGTGTGGATGGAGGAGGGAATAGTGTGAGGTAGTGGAGATGAGTCATGTCATATCAGTGTGAGGCGCCTGTGGAACTAGTGTGAGGTGATGGGGAGTCATGGCTGCCACAGCTGTTTGGACCCCATTGTGCGAAGTGGCCTGGGCATCAGGCTGGGGGATGGCACGGGTGGAGACACCGTATGAAACCCTCGTGTTAGGCTGCAGTGATGATTGTGCAAGGGTGAGGGGGGCTGGAAAGATCCTCAGGGAGGCGTGTGATCTCCTGGAGCTGGATGGAACCCAGGTGTCTGGGCCCCACAACCCCTGTTCCCCAGCCCTGCAGGTACCCATCACTTGTGAGCTGCAGCCCCCTGCCCTGCTGGTGCCCCTCACTCCCAGCCCGCAGCCCCTTCATGCTCATCCCCTGTGCGAGGCCTAGCAGCCGTCTCCTTGCACGGTGAGCCGGGTGGAGGGGGCGGGCAGCGGGGCCTGGCGTTAATTAGCGGCACATGTTGTTTCCTCGTTAGGCGAATGAAATAATTGCAGCTCTAGGAAATTACCCGGAGGAGGAAGCCGGCGCCGACGTGTCAGACGCACTCATGGCGGGGGGGGCACGTGCGAGGCAGGCACGTGTGGGTGTGACACGAGCACACGGTGCCAATGGGTGTTGTGGGGCCAGGGTAAGGGGAGTGTGACTGGATTATGCAGTGACAGGAGGGTGAGAGAGGCACCGTGTGTGTGTGTCTGCATGTTCCCTGGGTGCCTGGGTTCCGTGTGTGTGTTGCCGGCTGTGGAACCTGCATCTGTCACTGTGCCCACATCATTGTGCAAGTCCCTTTGTACATGGCCACACCCTCCCTTGCACGATGGAGGCTGCCTGGACTCACTGCATGTGTGCACACAATTGCTCCCACTCCCCCTCACACCCTGCCCTGAGCTGCACAAACAGGCAGGCACATGGGCAGCACACAGAACACGCATGTACGCACGTACGCGACCCCCTCCCAGTGCCCTGAGAAGTGCCCTGAGAGTCATGGAGCAGAGACACAAACAGTTCCAAGGGGGTGACGGCACCAACAATGATTGTTACATCAGCCCCAGGGGTGGGGTCACGAGGGAGCGTGCCAGTCGCACACACATTCCCTCTCCCCTGCCCCGGCCCTGCTGGTGCCCTTCGCTCCTGACCTGCAACCCCTTGACCGCCCCAGCCCTGCCGATGCCCCTTCATTACACTAACTGTGATGGAACTAGGGAAAGAACCGAGGTGTCCTGACCGCCAGCCTCTGCCCAACTTTGTAGCCCTGCCTCCATCCCAGAGCTGGAGAGAACCCAGGCGTCCGGCACCATCAGTCCCTCCCACCAGAACTGAGCCCTGGCACTGGAGATGAAGCAGTAAAGCAGCTGCCCCGTGTGTGTGTATGTGTGCATGTGTATTCAAGCATGTGCACATGTGTGTTGATGAATTTGCCGTATCATCATCCGTGCGGCCTGTTTGCCCCCCCACACCCCATGCCAGCACTGAGGAATAAGCTTCTGGCTCTTTAAGGAGGTAGCGAGTCTTCTGCTGGTGCTCACTGTGCTTTATGTATTGTACCCCCGATGCCGGGCACTGTCCAGACTCCCAGGCTGGGATTGGGGGGCACCAGACTCTGTCCAGGCCCTGAGCCAGCCCCTGCCCCTGTACTGCTTAGATAAAGGCTGGGAGGGGAAACTGAGGCACAGAGGGGTGCTGGAAATAGAACCCAGGAGTCCTGGACCCTGCCACAGACTCCTCTCGCACATTTTCTGCGCACAGGTGACTTGGGTGCACGTGTGTGTAGGGAGACAGATGACCTCAGCTGGCACTTGCACATACCCCTATGAGTGTGTGTAAGTGTGTATCACAGCCAGTGCTGCTTCCCTTGCTCCCTGACTGCCCCCCAAGGGGCGGGGAGGGGTTGGGGGGTATGGGCACATGCAGCACCTGGTGCCTTCCCCCCAGAAGGAGTGGACAGTCCACTTCCCTCCCAGAGCTGGAGAGAACCCAGGCATCCAGGCTCCCACCCCCTGGCTCCACTTCTCCACCAGAGAACCCAGTCCTCCCAGTCCTCCCTACTCTCTTCCTACTCCGGCCCCCGGAGTCTCCCAGCCAAGGCCCAGCACTCATGCAATGGCCCTGTGCCTGCTCACACTCACTCCTGTTCACTACTGTTCTGCAAGGAGGTCCCTGATTGGAGGGTGAGAGAGTACTTGGGGTGGGGGATCAGAATTTGCTTTGGAATAAACCAAGTGGCTCTAAACAGCTTTGATCTCACACTTGGGAGCTCTGAAGACAGCCACTAGCTGAGGAAGCTGGGATCCTATAGATATAGGCCCCTGGTGTGCACATTGCTAGCTGGAACCACTGAGGTCTTATATATATGGGCCCCCAGAATGTATATGGGCAGCCAGGACTGCTGAGATCTTACATATATAGGGACCTAAAATATATGTCACCAGATCCAAAAATGTAGATGTCCAAAGTAACTTGTCTCTCATATATGTATACATACACAAAATACAGCTATCTGGCAAATGCAACTGTGATCTTATATATATAGGTACCCAAAAATATATCTATATCCCAGGTAAAGAGCAGCTTGTCTCCTATATATGCATATGTGCCCAAAATACAGCTTTCCAGTCACAGGAGCCCAAAAAAATATATATCCAAAGTAACTTGTCGTTATATGTGTGTATGTGCCCAACTACAGCTCTGGCCACAGCAGCTGGGAACTTATATATATACAGCGACAGCTTAGATCACATATAGAGAGAGAAAGAAGAGGGGGGAGAGAAGGACTCTGTGTGTGTGTGTGTGTGTGTGTGTGTGTGGGCCTTCTCTACATTTATGATCCCAGTCGCTCTGCTCACATATATACATATATATGCACATATACATATACAAAATACATATATAATACCTTAGCTGTCATATGTGTGTGTATGACCAGCTATGCACTCTTTCTCTTTATATACCTATATACACATATGTGTGCATGTACCCAAAATATATATATCCAGCTATAGTAGCTGACCTCTTATCTATCTAAATGTAGACATATATATGTGTGTGTATATATAGGATATATATGAGATCTAAGATATTATGTATGTCTTTACATATGTGTGTATGTGTAAGTGTGTGTATATGTGTATGCATGTATGTATGCAAGCCTGTATATGTATATATGTATATGCATGTAGGTATTTGCATGTATCAGACCAGAACATTTGGGATCATAAATACAGAGAAGGTATTTCTATCTATCTATCTATCTATCTATCTATCTATCTATCTATCTATCTATCTTCGACTCAGAAGAACTTGGCTCTTATGTACATGTACATATCCCCAACATGTACATATCCAACCAGAGCCACTGGGATTTATATATATGGGATATAGACTCATGGTCACATAATATGTATACAACACATACATACTGCACACACATAATTATATATATGTGTATATATTCACACACACACACGCACACATACGTAAGGGTGTGTGTATACAGCCAGCTAAAAATATCTTAGATGTAGCATATATTATTTGTGTCTGTATATGTATACACACACTTACATATATATGTATATCTGCCTGTTTGCTTGTATATAACCAGCTAGAAACACCTTAGGTCTCACATATAATTTGTGTGTGTGTGTGTATAGTCAGATAAAAAATTGGCTATATACACACACCTTAGATCTTGCATACATTGTGTGTGTTAGTGTGTGTACATACATATACATATATACAAACATACTTATGTATCTATGTCTGTATATGTATATACCCAGCTAAAAACACCTTAGATCTCACATATTTATGTGCATGTGTGTATACATACACACACACAAGCATATACTGACACACAAATATATATATGTATGTGTGTATGTATACGGCTAGCTAAAAACAACTTAATTTCACATTTATATGTGTGTATACATACACAAACATATATACACACACCTATACACACATATGTGTGTATATTTGTACGTGTGTGTATATAGCCAGCTAAAAACACCTTAGATCTTACATATATCTTATATACATATGTATATCATCACATATATATCATATACACAGATGAACACACACCTGTCTATCTATCTATCTTAGCTTAGACCTTATCTATACGTGCCCCCAAAATACATATCCATGTATATTTATATCTCCAGCTAGAGTTGCTGGTATCTCACAAACATTTATATCCCCAAAATATCTAGAGCCAGCTGGGCACAGCTTCGATCTTGCCTGAATATGCTGCAAAAATGTATGCATCCATCCAGGACAGCTGGGACCTTGTATCTGTGTTTTCCCCTCCTTCCTCAGCCTCCCTAGGTAGATCTGGGCTGGGTGGGGATGTCTATTCCCCCCAACTGTGGGGCAAATCTGAGAGCAACCCCCCCTCCACTACTGACTCTTGCTTTGCTTCCCATCCCTGGCATCCAGAAACCAGTACAACCAGTACGCCACAGGCCTGCCCAGTCCCGGCCTCCCAGCCCCATGGGGAGAGGGGACCCATTGGGCTTCTCTCCCTCCCCTGAAATCGAGGGGGGCGGATTTTTCCACCTCCTGGAAGGGGGGTGGAGGAAACAAGAGTGGGGGAGGGGAAAATGGGTGTGCGTGCCTTTTAATCCCCTCATTTTGGGTTCAAAAGAGCCCTTTTGGGGAGGGGGGTTGCTTGCAAGCTACATTTTCCCTCGGTGTCTCCCACTTCCCGCCTCTCTCTCTGCCATGAAGTCAGAGCCGGGGTGGAAAGATGGAGAGGGGGGCTGTTTTTAAGGGACGGGGTGGCTAAAGAATCCAAGCATCCGGGAGACTTGGGGGATCTCGGGGGGGTCTTACCTGGTCAGCTGGAGACAGACCCCGGGGTGGGCAAAGTTTGGGGCTCCGGCTAGCGCAGGTGAATCCAGTCCAACAGGGATGCTGGGGGAAATGGGAGGGACTGGGAGGCCAAGGGGGTGGGGGGAGCTGGGGGTGGGGTCTGGCTGGGGGGTGGGGGTGTGCACACACACACGCACACACACGCGTGCACACGGGCTGGGGGCAGCTGGGAGGCTGGGGGGGGCGGATGCGTTGCCGGGGAGGATGCTTTGGTTGCCGGGGCCTGCCTCTCATCGCCCTGGCAACGCTGGACCAGGCCCCCCCCCTCCCCTTTGCAGCCAAGATGGCAGCGATGGGGGGGAGGGCCAAGCTTCCCCCAGTGGGGGAAAGAGGCAGGGCCAAGGGGGCAAATCAGTGCTGGAGGGAGTGAATTAAGGGAGTGGGGATGGGGGACAGCTAGGAAGAGGAGAGCACCCAGGCGTCTGGGGTTCTAGCTCCCCCTGCTCTAACCCTCCAACCCCCACTCCCCCTGGTCAGAGAACCCCGGAGAACGGGCCCCCACCCCAGCTCTCACCCCCCTGCGGGAGTGGGGAGAGAACCCAGGCTGCCAGACTTCCAACCCCCCCCCCCCCGAAAGCAGGCTGTTAACCCCATCCCTGCCAGGGGATGAGTAAAGAGGCCCCACGTCTGAGTTCTCTCCCTGCTCTGGGAGAGCAGTGGGGGCCGGAGGTGAGAGCAGGGGGCTGGGAGCCTGGTCATCTGGGGCTTTCGGCTGCTTTCTGATCTTCCCCCTCTCAGGCATGGCCTGCAGCAAGTACCTCAGGTCTCAGTTCTGTCCAGGTGACAATCTGGGGGGCTAGGGCAGGGTGGCTTCCCCCCAGCTCCCCCACCTCTGGAGGTCCCCATTATACCCAGTCCCTGGCACCCCCCAGAGCCAGCCGCAGCTTGTTATACCCAGTCTGTGTCCACCCAAGCCAGCTGCAGTCTGTTGTACCCAGTTCCCAGCACCCCTTAGAGCCAGCTGCATATGTTATGCCCACCCCAGAGCCAGCCGCAGCCTGTTATACCCAGTCCCCGTTGCCCCCCAGAGCCAGCTGCACACCAGCATTGGCTGAGAGGTCGTGTATGCACCCAGGGTGAAGGGGATCTTCAACTTGGGCATCAGAGGCTTGTGCTGCCCTCTGGTGGTGCCAGGAGGTATTGCAGGGCTGTGTGTCCTGTTCACCGCACTGCAAAGAGGGGAAGGGAGATTCTCTATCTCCCTGGGCTCCCTGGGCAGCACCCGTTCCAGGCTGGCACCCTGGTGAGTGAAAGCAAGAGGCTCGTCACCCACAGAAGGTCATAGTGAGTGTGAAATGGGGTCTGTCCAGCACCCGCCAAGCTTAGCCAGGGGGACTGTACAGTGCCCAGCACCTCCCGATCCTGACCTGGGGGTCTGTAGAGCACCCAGCGCTCCCGATACTGGCCTAGGGGGTCTGTGCAGCACCTGATGCCCCCGATCCCAGCCTGGGAGGTGGGGGGGGCCGCAGTCTTTGCCTACAGTGCCCAGTGCCCCAATCCTCGCCCTCAGGGGTCTAGGCCATGCCCAGATGCCCCCTCTGCCTCTGCCCTTGAACCCACGCCAGCTCATTTGGCTTCCTTCTGCTTCTGAACTCCAGCCAACTCATTAGCGGCCTGGTAATTAACAGAGGAGGGCCAGGGAGGGGAGGGGGTCTCAGGGGCTGCTCTGTGGGCATTGTGCCTTAGGCTGGTGGGGGTTTGCGTGGGCAACTGGATTACAGCCTGACAGCCCTGCCCCCCCCATGACCCTGCCCCTTCTGCATGTTAATGAGCTGCTGCTGTAATTCGGGGAGCCCCAATGTGACTGGCTCTGGGGTGGACACCGGGGGCTTGGCGTGACAAGCTGCAGCTGGCTCTGGGGTGGGTGCTGGGCACGACAGGCTGTGGCTGGCTTTGCGGTGGGTGCTGGCAGCTGGGTATAACAGGTCCCCTTACCCTCCCCACCACCATCGCTCTCCTGGGTTTCCCCTGCTGCTTCCCTTCATGCCCTGACAATTTGCTGATGGCTTCACACCTGTTACCGGGGAGTTGCCCTGGCAACAGTGCATTGCATCACCTCAGAACCCCCCCACGTCACCGCAGTGATCCCAGATGCCCCCAGGCCCAGGCCTGGGTCCCAGCCGGGCTGCCTGGGTTCTCTCCAGCTGAGGCGGGGGTAAAGCAGGAGGGGCTGGGAACCCAACACCTGGGTTCTCTCCAGCTCTGGGAGGGGAGGAGCGGTGGAGGGGTAGAGCAGAGCGGGCTGCCAACCCGGACGCCTGGGGTCTGTCCCATCTCTGGGACTGGAGTCGGGCCTGATGGACGATGCAGGGGGTGGGAACGTGGACACCTGGGTTCCTTCCCCACTGTCTCCTTTCCCTGCCTCAGTTTTCCCTGCTATCAGTGGAGGGAGGACATTGCTGCCCCACTCTCCCCCCCTTATATGAATTGCCCCAGGTGCTCCTACTCACCCTGTAGGGCAGTATCATGGTTTGGGGGGCAGGATCAGGGCTGGGGGGACAGCTACTGCTACTACTATCCTCCCCCTGCCCCTTGCCTATGTGTAAACAGCTTCAGCTCCACAGGGACCCCAGCAGTGGGGTCAGGCAGCCTGTCAGTGCTAAGTGCCTGTGATGGATGGGACATGGTGGCACGGGGATGGGAACACCGGTGTTCAGGCTCCCAGCTCCCCCCTTCCCCTCAGAGCCCCTTCCAGAGTGGGGAGGGAAGCCAGAGTGGGCTCCCAGATCCCCCTGCTCTCATCCCCCAGCTCCCATGGACTCCCAGATACCCCTGCTCTCGCACTTTGGCTCCCACTTCCCTCCCAGAGCTGGAGGGAACCCAGGTGCCCAAGCTGCCAGGCCTTGGTGGGGGGGCGGCAACATCCCTGGTGCTCCGTATGTGCCCTCACTAACCTGCTCTCTCTCTGTCCCCACAGCCAACAGCACCCTGCTTGGCGGAGGTGGAGGTGAGTGTGAGCCCCCATGCAAACCCTCGTGCAAGCCCTTGTTCAGGGGGTGATGGGGGGGCTAGGGGTGTCAGTGGAAGGGCAGGGTGAAGGCCCCCATGGGCATGCCAGTCCCCTGTGAACACATGCTTGCTCACACGCATGCATCCAGGGACATGTGACCACACACACTCATGGTCTCACACTCACACGTGCAGACAGTGTGACCACCTCATGTATGTAATGTGGGTCATTGCCTTGCACGCAGACATGCTCCCACAAAACCCAAGTGTCCGGGATGCATGCACACATGCACACACACAGCCATCTGAGTACACACATCCATATCCACACAGAAGCCAGGCATTCAGGACACACACACATATGCGTGTGTGCACACATAATCCAGGTGCCCCACACATATACACAGAAACCAGGTATCCGGGGGACACACACACGGAATCCAGGCATCCCACACATACAGAACCTAGATGTCAAGGTACACACATTCACCCCACACACTCACACCACCAAACCCACACATCCAGGACACCCTCCCAGGTGTCTGGGGAACACATACCTACAAAACCCAGGCATCCAGGACATGAACTTACACAGAATCCAGGCATCCCACACCTACAGAACCTGAATGTCTGGGTTCACACATACAACACACACACTCATACACACCAAACCCAGGCATCCAGGACAAACACCCCCTGCTCCGAACCCAGGTGTCCAGGACGCGCATACGCCCTCCTCCTCCCCGGGTACCCAGGTATGTCGTCACCCCCCCACCCCCAACCCAGCCATCTGGGCATACACATGATCACAGAATCCAGGCATCCAAGACACCCACGTGCACAGAACCCAGGCGTCCAGGACACGCGCACACATACACGCCCTGTGTTACTATAAAACACACCTACCTATCTTACCATCCTCCCATCTACCTGCCTATCAGGGGCTGGGGACACCTGGTGCTGGACAGCGCCTGCCTCTGGGGTGGGTGTCAGGGGCTGAGTGTAACAGATGCGGCTAGCTCTGGTGGGGGTGGGGGGCCACCTTAGGTCCATCATGATGCTGGAACCCAGGCATCCTCCCCTTGCCCCCCCCACTTCTCCCTGGCTCGATATAAGCCACTGCACTCAGCGAAGGGGTTTTTTTTGAAACTCTAATCAGCGAAGAGCCTGGCGCTGAGGAAAAGAGGAGAGAAAATCAATTTTTTCTCCTCACAAACGAGCACAGATCAGCTCGTAAAAGCTCGGTGACAGCCCAGGCTTAAAAGCCCTCGTGGGAGATTTATACCCCAGAGCATCTGGGCTGGGACCATTTTTTGCCCCTTTCCCTCCACTCTAGGGTTCAAATTATCCCCAGGAGGGGATAGTCCTGGCAGGTCACTGAAGTGGAGAGACTCAGGGAAAAGCCCAAGGGGTTTGAACATGGGGAATGGGATGAAAATAGGATCGTATTTTCAAAGGGGTTTAGACACTATTTTCAGTGGATTTAGATGCAGTTTTAAAGGGGTTTAGACACTTTTTCAAAAGGATTTACATGCTAGTTTCAAAAGGGATTGAACATGGAGAATGTGGTCAAAATTGGACTGTATTTTCAAAGGGGCTTAGATACTTTTTCAAAGGG
>JAGPOW010001376.1:139514-316205 GCA_030014935.1 Caiman crocodilus | reverse complement strand
GCTGCGCCCCCCGGGCAGGGGCCCTGGCAGAACTCCGTGTCGACACCATCACAGGAGTGGCTGCCCTTACTATCCGAGCAGGGATCAGCCTCTGGGCCGCGCCTGCTTGCCCGCCGGCGCAAACGCCGCCGCAAACGCCAGCGCGCTCTTACAGACCGCGCCTGTTTGCGCGCTCTGTTTGCGCAGCTCCAGAGCGCGGCTCCCTACCGGCTCGGCTAAGAGGGATGCGGGGGGGTTCCCCTCTGGATCCGGCTCAGCTGCACCGGCCCCACAGCCCCACTTACCTTCAGGAAATCAGCTGCTACTGCCCCCTCAGCTGCTCCACTCGCCGCTCGCCGCTGCTGCGCCTAACCGTCGATACAAATGCGGCGGTATATATATACACTTAATTCTCCTGGTGGCTGCCCCTGGAACACCCCTCTACCACTGTCTAATAGGTTCTTTGATACTTACCTGTGCTGATCTTGTGAGTATCCTATGTTTCAGTGTTCCATGGATCCCTCTGTCCTTGTCCTCCCCTTCCCCTGATGAACCTATATGCAATACTATTCACTTAGAACTCAGTCACTTAATGAAGTACAATAAAGTGTAATAAAGAGTCTTCTGTAAGACTCTCTTGGTTTTGAGGGATTAATGAACAACTAACGACTAAAATGAACCAAGGAAATAACCTGAACAGAAGAATGGAGCATTTAGAAGCACCCTCACTTTTTGGACATATGAAGAACATGTTTAAATAAGAAAAGGTTTAATTAGGACTTTATATCTGTATCAAAAGATACATTACCTCTCTCATGATGACTCTCATGTAATACATTCAGCAACACAGATAGGAAATCTCTTTGGATCATGGAGATATTAGCCTACAGCAGGGCTTTCTAGCTACTAAGCTGCCATGGGCTAAACACTCCACGGGCCACACTAATGGAAACCGCATGCCATGGACTACAGCAGGGGGAGTCACAGGTGCCCCCTTCTGTACCATGTGTCCACAGGGCACCCTACCCCTGTACTAAGAGTACACTCCACCTCCTGCTGCACTGTACACATACATGACCCCAGGCTCACCTCCAGCTCCCCATGGTCTGGATCTGGCCAGGGACATAGGATAGGCAAGGCCTTGTGGCAAGGCCAAGGGTGGAAAATCTGTCCTCAGGCACGTGCTGGTAGCAGCAGATCTAGTGCAGCAGACAGCATTTATAGTGAATATACATACTCCCACTTATGACTATTGTTTCCAATTACACTTTCAAATGTGTCCTTTTCTTGAAGCATGGGTAGCTCCTAGCACCCTAAACAATGTTAAAATGTTTTTCCTCCCTTATCTCTCTTTATACATCCACAATTCATTAGTGACTTCAATATCAGTTTCTTACAGTGAAGATCCTCTTGTTTTCATTGTGTTTGAACCAGATGAGGTGACAATCTACATTTCATTTGTTGTTCTTCTGTACTAAAAATTAACAGTGATTAGGAACTTTATTTCAATAGTGTTTTCTATAAATCGCGCCTGCTAAGCTATGACCCCTTGTCAGATACATTGTATCTATAGATTGCATGACCCCCTGTTTAGTTATAGAAATGGTTCTCAACATTTTTAGACTCAGGACTCAAAGTACCCCTCAGACAATGCCAGCTTAGTTTTCACTCACTTTTTTGACTGCAGAAAAATAAGAGGGAACTTTTTGTTGCAAAGGACACTGACTACAACAGAGTGTTTTAATACAACTTCTATTTGAATTTTTGGATTTATGTTTTGAATCACGGTTGGGCACCTAACAGTGCTAACACTATGTAGCATCCTTGGAAGGATCTCAAAGTACCCTAGGGTGTGTAGGAATCCTGGCTGAGCATCACTGAGTTATAGTATCTTATACTAAGGCTATGTCAATGAATAGAGACTAGCAGTAAAGGACAAATACAGTTTGTCTAAGTCAATATAAAAAATCTATAACTACTTTGAAGCATGGGCCAGTTTTTCCTGTATCATTAACCCAGGTTATAATACTCAATTTTACCTGTAGTTTTGACATGACAAAAAAACCATAACAGATTTCCCAATGTTTGCATATATTTTAATACAAGTTTCCATAACAAAATTCTGTCTGGTACTGAGAGCTCTCCCCTTAAAGAGGGTCTGGAAAGATGCTCTCCCAATTCCTGTCTTAGCATTCTTAGCACGGGATCTCTGTGCTGTTTTCTTCAGTGTTTCATCCTTAGCTGTATCTCTGGCAAGCACAGATTGTGTTTGATTTGAGACTGGATATTTTTCAAGCAATCAACATGCAAATTTAATTCTGGCTTTTGTTCAACTCTACTTCTCAAATGTTCTATAGCAGGGGTCAGCAACTGATGGCCTGCAGGCCAGATCCAGTCCAGGGAGCCATTTGATATTGTCCACTTGACATGGCCCTTCAGCAGAATTTGGCAGCAGGGAGCCTGGACAGTTGCTGTCCCATGCCACCACAAAGAAAAGTGCCTTTTGCGGGTGATCTCCCTGTTCTACTTCTGGGAAAGTTGGTGGTGGCAGCTGGGTCATAGTACTATTCTGTCACCTCTGACATGAAATAAGTCAATTCAGCCCATAGCCTTAATAGGTTTCTGGCCACTGTTCTGCAGAATATGACAGTAACTATCAAATAGTCCTTAGGGTTCTATTCTATCTGTAAATCATATATTTGTAGCTGGAATAATACCTACTGAAATCTTAGTATGGATTTTGCTAGGTTGTTTTTTTTTGCAATGATTTTAAGTTTTTTTATGATCACTTCCAGTTAACAGTAACCTTCCATAAACAAAGGCATAAGCATGCACATAATCATTGCCTAAAGCAAACACCTCTTTATGTATTTCCCTTTATTAGTTCCTATGAAGCATAAGCCACTGGTCTGCACTACTGTAAGGGGTTTGTGCCAAAATCATCATTAGAAGCATCTTTGGGCAATTTAGTTTTACTGTTTAATATCACATTGCTTAAGGACTGGGGATTCTAATTAACTCCTTCGGATCCCCTCTACATGTTACAATTAAGGCATGATTAACCATTTAATCATGCCTTAAGTTGTGACCCAGCTACACGTTTAACCAATTAATAATAAAAAAAGCAATACAAAAAAAAGGCAAAAAAATGTGTAATAACTTTGCAGCTTGTGCATGGCCAGGTGCTCCCCTGTGGCTGGGAGCACTGCTGAGGCAGTTGAGGGGATCCCAGATACAGGGGTGTACCACCTGCTGCCAGCCCCATAGCTGACAAGGCTCACAGTGGTGCCAACATTCCCAGCATTGCTCCTGCTGTGAGCCAAGAGCTGTGGGGCTCACATCAGGGGCAGCATCATTGGCTATGGGGGTCACAGTGGTGACAGCATTCTCCCCATTGCCTCCACTGTAAGCCCCTCACCACATGAGGTTCAGAGTGGCAGTAGTGTTTTTCTCACTGCCTCTGCTGCAAACCCTGTAGCCAGCAAGACCTGCAGCAAGGGCAGGATTCCCAGTGTTGTCCCCACAGCAAGACCCCCAGCCCACGCTGGCTGTAGGACTTGCAGCTGTGGGAGCTGGTGCAGTGGAAGTCCATAATCATGATCTGCACAGGTGATAAGGTGCAATGGGATCTAATGCATGATGCCACAGCCATGCCTCCTTCCATGCATGTGCAGCATGGCAGGAGGTGCAATTGTGTGGATCATGCATTACCCATCACATCTTTACCTGTACATATAGGAGGGCCCTCAGTTTCTCAAACTTTTGTGCAAGATTTTCACCGTCTGTTTTTTGCACAGTCACATTCTCAGGCTTCTCATTTGGGAAGCTAGATTAGGCACAAATTTCTTTATGAAGTTCCACTTTCTAAGAAATCTGTCTATCCTGTTCATATCAATTGAGACAGACATGCTGTTGACAGCTTCAGCCTTACTCTGTTCTGTAGGCCTCACTTTGTTAGCTTCTGTCCCAGGTATGCTATTTCTATGACAGAGAATTCACATTTTTGTTTGTTTAGCTTTAGCCTAGCAGCTCTTCAACTACTTTGCTGTACTTTTCTTGCCTGTGTTAGGCTATAACCTGTTGAGGTTAATGTTGTCTTTACCTATATCCTCAAAGTGTAATACACTATTACTGGGCTACAGAGATACAGTGCTGGTGAATACTTACTGACAGCCAAGGAGTCTGATAGATAGTGTATGAGGTACCACTTGATCAGTAGTGTATAACATGAGTACAATGCAATATATTAAGGTTGTTTCTTATAAAATCCTTTTCAGATACAGTTTTCCTAAAGACAGGAGGGCAGTAACACCCATTAGTAATCACAATCTCACCATCCAACAATTAGCTCTCTATAACAAATTTAATTTGCTTGGTTCTATTGAGTACAAAAAGAGACCACTAAAACAAATGATAGTCATAAATGCCAGCTAGTCATAAATACAGAATGGTTTCCATAACCTAAAGGCAAGAACTAAATTCATACAGACACTACATAGATGGTTATTTACTTTTTCCTATTTGTATTGAAAATGAGCCCTTCAAACTTTGCCTCTTCATCTTTTTTTTTTCTATTTTTTTACACTTTGTTTGTAAAAAATATGTCATGGAAAAAAGCAGGCAAAGTAGAGGCCAGGGTTGCAGTGTATTAATCTTTTGTTCTCACATGAATGGCCTATTTTCAAGATTTGATAAATTCCCAGTATGGTCCTCAGATCTCTTCAAATGTATTATAGTTATTTTGTGGTCTATAAGTAATTCTCTCATGTGAGTGTGCCTCAGTTAACCCTGTAATCCATTCTTATTCTGTCGGTTTTGTCTCAACTTGCCAACATTTTGGCAGGGCTACTTTTGTTCTCATTATTAATAATATAATTCAAGAAATGGTTTGCCTAGTAATATCCTGAAATACTGCTGTGTCCCGTGTAATGGACAGAACAGGAAAAATCATTTGTATGAGACATCATTTGAACAGTCCCACCTCCACCCCCAAATATGCAGTTGGATTGACTTGCATCTAGTCTTTCAAGTGAGTTATGCAGAAGCAGTTTATTTGGAATCTCTAAATACAAAGGGACAAATACAACAACTCTCCTATTTTATTATAGGAAGAGATTATACACAACTTATAGGCAGTTGTGTAAATGTTATACTCCCACTGTATGACAGGTCAAAGAGGGCCTACACATACTTGAGTATATTAGGGCCTAGATTTTTTACACCACCCTTTTGGGTGAAGACAATGACATCAAGTCAGAAGTACCTATTTCTCATGGCTATATGGCCTTAAGGTCAAAGCAGTGGAGAGCAATAACCACAAATTTTACTCTTTCCTATGAGTAATTCTGTAATGAGCAAATTGTGGAGTTTGAGTAATTCTGTAATGAGCAAATTGTGGAGTTGGAGGACAACTGTGAATTTTCTTCTTGCACCTCTTCCCCCTAAAGCAAAATTTATGGAGACTTTTACAAACCTTGGAACCATATTCTGCAGTAGATTTAAGGGGTTGGTATAATTTCTTGGGTCTCTCAAAAATTGGGGTCAGTGAGGTAGTGAAGAGAATTTTTTTGGCTTAGTATCAGGATTGTATGCATGTTGGCACTGACCATTTTCAGGTTATCATATCAGACCTTAATCTATTGACTTTTATCATGGATAAATATTAATAAGAAACACTGACTTCTGTGTAGCTACATTTTTTGTTCTGTAGGAATCCCTAATGATTGATGAACCTGTAATCTTCCTCATCTAGAAGGATTAGAGCAACATACAGTGTTCCAGGTAAGGCTATACTAGAACTATGACATAAAAACTTTATTTCAGAGGATCCTTTATATAAGCAGATTTTATTCTCTGCTCCCCAAAAGGAACCTAAAGCACTTCCTTGTAATTTCTGGACGTATGCCTCTAAATCACCATTCTCAAACAAATAATAAGCCTTGCCAGAGTTTTACCTTTTATTATTCTGTGAAAGATGGTGCACTAACAAATATGACATTGGCTGTCTGTTACCTCTTGTAAGTAGACAGTGCTGCATTGATTATTCTGGATAAAGAAATAAAAGTAGCACATATAGAAAGCAATTTCTTAACTTCACAGATTCATCAAATTCTGTGCATTTCACTTTATTCCTGACTTAAAGATCTGCAAAGACTGAAAACTCATGATCTACATATGAATCTGATACTTTAAGACAGATATTCCAGTTCATTTTTGTTAGTATATTATGTTATTGTCATTCTTATATCTTGGATTATTCCATGTCTAACTGAACTGCAAGTAAACGTATACGTGGGGGGTGAAAGATGGTTTTCTCTTGTGCCAGCAATCTTAAACAAATATTAGAAAATAAACAAGTAGCAGATAAAGCAGCTTTTTTCATATGACTGTTTTTCTTTTTTATGATTTTATGTATAATTCACCAAACCATAAAATGGAATTGAGATAAGGGAGATATGTCAACTACTTTCACAGAGAACACCCCTCAAATCAATCCCAGCTGAGTTTAGTACATGCGTGAGCACAGCAATAGCTCAAGTGGACAATTTCTGACCACTTTACATTTTAATGAAATGCTGGACATGGACAATGGACAGATACATTTCTACTCAGGTCTCTCAGCTGTCTTCACCACAGTAAAGCATAGTATGCCACTTGCTCAACAGAAAGATACAATTGTCCAAAGCTGGATCAAATGACTCAACTCTGGATGTTCAAGGAAGTTTGTAATGGGAAACTGCTTCTTCACATCTGAGGTCCTTACTTGTGGTGTTCTTTAGTCACTCTCATTCTATCAGCCACATAAATAAATTTAGTAGGGCAGTGGTTTTCAACCTTTTTTCATTTGTGGACCTCTAAAAATTTTTAAATGGAGATGCAGATTCTTTGAACATAAGTGTGGGTATTCACATACTTTTGATTGATCACAGTCTTCTTTTGTGAGCTCCTTAGACATAGTGTGTGGACCCCCAGGGGTCCAAAGACCACAGGTTAAAAACCACTGCCCTAGGGAATATTTCAAAATACCATGGCCAAAGTGTATGTATATACTCATTCTTCACATCAAATCCTAGCAACATTACTTTCCATCTGTCTCAGTCAGTTTCCAATGAATGAGAAGTTGCTGACTCAAACTGAAGTTGGGCAAGACGGAAACAAAATTAGAAAGAATACGAAAACACTTTGAAGACCTAGCCAAAGTGGTGACATCAACCTCAAAATAACCACTCTTCTCTCCAGTGTTCAAGCCTTAGGGTTCAGTGACATCCTGCACTGATATTTCCAAATATGAAATCTGTCAGAAGTGACTTTATCCCTCTATGAGGAGCCAGCAGGCTGTGCATATTCACATTTTCTCAGATGCTGACTTGGCAATTGCTTTAGACAGATTCATGGCTTCCAGAATGCACTAATATAGTATTTTGTACTTTGAATGACAATGATAGCCTTCAACTTGGGCAGCTGATCAAAATCCATCACTCCAACTGCTAAGCAACAAGTCAACATGAACACATCATTCTAGTATAATGAACATTACGCTGACCTTTCACTGAATACTGGATAATATTTTGGGTTCTTCTAATCTTAATCTTTGGCTGTGTCCAGCTTCCTTCCTAGGAATGGACTCTAGCTCCACTCTTCAAATGTAATGGCATTAGGATATTAAAGGTGAAACAAAAGCGGGAGTCATATGGAACTCCTTTCAACAAGAGGATTTTTACAGCTAGCTTCTGCAAAAGCTATACTCATCACTTCACAATGCATAGGAAAAAACAATTAAACCATATACTTTCTTCCCAAGCAAGATGGAAGAGACAAGAACCAAATTTAGATTGTAAACAATTTGTACCTGTCTTTATACAAGTTTGAACAGCAGCTAGCACAGATGAGTTCTGAATAGGAATTTGAATGATACTGAAGCACAGTGTCTTAAGCGCTCAATAGCCATGATGATAAATATGGTATAAATAGCTTAGATAACCTACGTAGACCAGATTTACAAGTGAAAAGCTGCATCTCCCCTTACAGATCCGTTGAATCATTCAGTCTCTCAACTGATATGTTTTGTGCTTCTCAAAGTAAAAAAGAATTTAAATAATCCCTGATTTGTTTTTCCCAAAGGTGTGTTTCAGTTCAGCTTTCAACCACACAATAAAAGAACAGAACTATATACTGGATGTAATATAATAAGTAAACAAAAGGAAATGGAGAAAAGATTTACATTTTGTTACCATTTATCCTAAGATAATGGATTGGCAAATTAATGGATTTCCTTCTAAATCCTATAGCACTTGACAAATTTCTGTTTAATTCTTGTAAATACAGTTCCAGTCAGGTCAAGAATCAGTATTACTGTAATTAGCAGTGAATTTGTACAGGCTTCCACTTATGCAAGAACTTTGTTCCTCACATCTGTTTGATTCTTGGTGGCAAGCCCAACTTACAAAATGAAACAGATTTGGAAGTTTGAAGTGAGAGAACTAATAACTCTTACCCTCTGGTCTGTCTGACAGTGACCAACATCCCATATAGAAAACAAAATAAAAAACAAGACTAAATCCTTAATTGCTATAAAGTGTCACGATTCATGTCAATGGATGACAGTGGAGCTTCAGTAGAGCTTTGGATATTGATCAAAGATAAATTTATATGAACAGAACCCAAACCATTTTTAGGTAAGAACCCTAGGAAAACTACCTTCTTTGCTAAAATCCATTCTATCATCCAATCTGCTCTGGCCCCTTCAGCCATATTCAAAACTTATAAATATCACAACTTTTCTTCTAGCATGTCAAGAAAAACAGTTCACATTTCTGAAGTGATATCACCATGATTAAACCCCAGAATATGTGGATTTATGTGAGGATATGATGCAGTTGAACTCTAGGGCTAGGGACAGACATTCAAAAAGCCTGATCCTGAATTAATTAAATTTTTGCAGGTTAGTTTAACATGGCTAGGCTAAATCACTTTGTAACTGTAAAGACATTCCAGAAATGCAGGCACATGCAGGCACAGAAATGCAGGCACATGCAGGCTTAAGCTAGAAGATGGAGGTACTACAGCAGCCCCCCCTTCCGTCAACAGAGCTGAGCTAGTGGGTAGGGGAAGGGCCAGGCCCTAGCAGGATGGTCTGATTAGTCCATTAGGGAACTGATAACAGTGTTTATCACCCCCAACCCAGTGTTTATTACCCAATTAAGAAAACACCAGAGGAACATTACCAGCTACCTGTTGATTCTGCTTGTTGCCTCTATGTGTTGATTCAGCACAGACCATAGCCAGCATATGGTCTGATAGCTAATACACAGACACCTCCCCAGCAAGGCAGAGTGGAGTGGGGAATTCCTGCATAGCAGAGAGTTGTGGGGGAGCAGTCCACAGTCTCTGGAGCTGCAGCCAGAGAGCAGAGGGGAGGGGACAGCTCTGGTGTGGAGCAGAGAGCCCTGCTCAATGCAGAGAGCATGCCAGGATGCTGGGGGAGTCTAATTTATATTAAACCAGCAGGGGGTCTGGCACAGACATTGCATAAACTGATTTGTTCCAAATCAGTTAAGTCTGATAACTACATTCAACTAGGTTTATCTCAAACCAGTTTCAGCCATTTTCATACTGGTTTATGTACACTTAACATCTGTTCTGTTACAGGTTTAAACCAGTTTCTAATCACTTAAACTGGTTTATGTGTAATGTCTGTCCCTAGCCCAGAAGGTTGAAAGAGAGACTGGGTTATCTTCTTTATCATTAGTGGCAGCTGTCACAGGTAAGAGTGCAAAAGTGAATGAGGATCAGAGAAAGAGTAGATAGAGGAGAAGAGGGGAGATGGCTGACTTCAGAATAAGGTGAAAAAAGTTGTTTTCCTTTTTCTTTACTATTGTTAATTATTAGCAATGATTATTCTAAGAATGCAGAAAATTAATAGATCTATATTGAAATTTTAAATAATAAGACTGCTATTTATTACAGAAAAAAAGTTGCTAGGTGTTACAGACATATTTTTCTCCTTTCTGTGGCCTGTCAGTGAAGCGTATTTTCTTACCACAGCCAGGGCGCTTCCATTTCTAAGGAAAGGAGTATTGCATTCTTCGAATTATATTCATTTTAGATTATAGGGACAGGTGGAAATTTCACTATAATTTATCAAAGAACTTTAGGAGGCAGGGACTGTTGTCATTGTCCACAGTGCTTGCCAATGGCCTTGGCATGAAATTACAGTTAATGATGTATCACTGTGTTATATAAAGGATGTCAAACATATGGACCATTACTTCAGCCAAAAGATATGAGATGTTTTCTGGCAGTGGCACATAACATGGTATATTTTTCTGATATAGAAGAACAATTTTGCTATTCTGAACACAAAACTGTTAAATTACCTAAATCTATCTGGTGTGACTTTAGAGCATTCAAAGTTCACAGTTAATTGCAGCCCAATTTTAAAGGTTCAAGGTATTTAAGATATGAGTTAACAATTTGCTAATCCTTTTTTTCTATCTGTCCATCTATATACCAG
The DNA here is from genome assembly GCA_030014935.1 of Caiman crocodilus. Lineage (NCBI taxonomy): Eukaryota > Metazoa > Chordata > Crocodylia > Alligatoridae > Caiman > Caiman crocodilus. Next base: position 305,713 of record JAGPOW010001376.1, on the reverse strand, counting down.
TTTCTAAATAGATATCAAGTTTTCCCAAGGGGGTGCTTTAAATTATAGTCATTAGAAAGATATGAGTATTCATCCACACTACACAGGCTTAGAAGCTTAGTTTTAATCACTGCTAATGAAAGGAATGATTTAGTGGGTGGAAAAATGAATATTAGAAAGAGCATTTAGAAATGTACATGCTTTCCTCAACAAAAATTAATGGAATCTTATTATTATGCACATTAAATTCATTTCACACTTGCAAGGGACATGAAACAACTTCAATTTAATGTTTTAAAATGTAAAATCATACTACAATGTGTGCATATATGTTTTGTAACATATAAATAACTGCTTTGTGAATTACATGCTATTCAGACAGCTATAATATGCAGGATTTGTATAATAAAGACACTAGTCAGTTACAAAATCAGTCCCACATTATAATATTATTTGCATGAGGTGATCAAAAATGTTCTGATCACAGCTGTACACAAACCAATCTGTTTTACAAAAAAGAGAGCATTTGTCTTTTGACTAGCATTCATAGTTTCATGGTTGGTAGGGTCAAAAGGGATCTGAGCAGATCATCAAGTCCAAAACCTGCCACTGGCAAGAAAGAATGCTGGGGTCAAATGACCCTGGCTAGGTGATTATCTAGCCTCCTTTTGAAGACTTCCAGGGTAGAAGCGAGCACCACTTCTCTTGGAAGTTGGTTCCAGATCCTTGCTGCCCTGACTGTGAAGTAGTGCCTCCTGATGTCTAGCCTGAATCTACTCTCCGTCAACTTATGGCCATTATTCCTTGTTACTCCCAGTAGTGCTTTGGGGAACAGGAACTTTCCCATTCCCTGCTGGTCCCTCTTGGCCAGTTTATAGATGGCTACTAGATCCCCTCTCAGCCTTCTCTTGTGGAGGGTGAACAGGTTCAGGTCCTGTAGCTTCTCATAAGACCTGCCTTGCTGCCCCCTGATGATGAAAGTGGCCCTCCTCTGGACCCTCTCAATGCTGTCCACATCCCTCCTGAAGTGCGGCACTCAGAACTGGATGCAATACTCCAACTGTGCCTGACCAATATCACATAGAGGGGCAGGATCACCTCCTTGGACCTGTTTATGATGTATCTGTGAATGCATGACAAGGTTTCCTGATCACATCCTCACATTGTTGGCCCAAGTTCATTTTGTAATCGATAATGACTCCAAGATCCTTTTCTGCCTCTGTGCTGATAAGAAGGGAGTTCCCCAGCCTGTAGGTATGCTGCTGCTTCTTCCCCCCAGGTGAAATACCTTGCACTTGTCAGTATTGAATCCTATCCTGTTCTCATCCCCCCTCCCCTGTAACCTGTCCAGATCTAGTTGCAGCCTGTCCCTCTCCCCTAGTGTCCCCACTTCTCCCCACATCTTAGTGTCTTCCGCAAATTTGAACAAGGTGCTTTTCACCCCCTTGTCCAAATAGCTGATGAAGATATTGAACAGTGCAGGCCCAAGGACTGAACCTTGGGGAACTCCACTGCCCTCATGCCTCCAGGTTCAAAATGACCTGACTGCCACCATGGGCCAGTGTTCTGGAAAATGACAAGTGAGTTTTTAATCAGATGAAGTTCTTCAGAATGGAAATTTTTGAACTGGGACCTAATTTTTTGTGCCAGTGAAAGGCAGGAAATTACCAATCTGTTATAAATAGAATAAATTAAGTGGCTTAATTCTCCACTTTTTTGTACCTATGTAATCATATACATCACAGGAAAGCAGGACTAAAAAGCTATCACTTTATTTTGGTAGTAGCATATACCCTCTTACATATGTATTTTGTTTTCACAGATATAAATAACTTCAGTATGTATGCACTAAAGAAAAAGGGCCTAACATTCCTTTTTTTTTTCCTGTGTCAAGGTATTCTACTTGATTTTTCTGTTTATTCTTATCCCTGTTATTGCAAAAGCTAAAAGCTATAAATTACCACATCTACACAAGTGGATGGCCATGTGGTACTGCAGACATGTAGCACCACATACTGCACATTCAGCTTGAAGCATGGGGGAGTCGCCTGGACAGCTAGAGCCACAATCCAGCTGCCAGACAGGCTCTGACCCCAGAAAAGACTTCTGGGACCAACCCAGTGCTGGCCTCAGCTTCCCCTACCCCATGTCGGGTAACCTGATGCATGCCAGAGGGCATGTGGCACAGACATTCCCAAGGAACAAGTAGAAGCAACACAAAATGTGCTGCTGCTTCTTGTCCCCAGGGAAACAAATGTCCATGCTCATGTGGACATGGCCAATGTCTATATAACAAGGCAAGATTTTTAAAAGTAAAAAGGGGCAAACTAAAAGAAAACAGGAAAAAAAGAGGACCAAAATATTATAGTAAGAAGATGAGACAGTAATGAAGATTGTAATAACTGAAAATAAACTATACAGGGAATATGTATAAGACCATAGAGATGAGGAGTAACATTCTCATGCTCTTAAGAATCAATAGGCACATCCACACATGCAGGGGGATGTAGTTGCAGTGGCACTAATTTGGGCCGGAGACTTGTACAGGAGTATGTGCCTGAACATGCGCTTTGGTGCAGGGCAAATTATACTGCTTTGGGGAAGCTGACCCTTCCCAGCTTCTCCTGGATCTTCAGCCAGGGGGAGCTGGAGGTGGTATAAAGAGGTACCCTAGCAAGTAGTTCAGGGCTATTTGCCCTCAGGACATTCTCAGTCCTAGTCAGTTGGTGTCTCGGGATACTAGCCCTCTATGCCAGCTGGACTACAGCATCAGCCCTGATCTCGAGTGGCCCCTGCACCCTATACCTTCTGCAGCAGTCTGGCAGCAGGGACTGCCACCTGGCTGTGATCTGCTACCATCTGCGGCAGCATGTACTCTGCTTGGATCTGCAGCCCCACGGCTGTGCGCCTTCTGGACACAGAGAGGGACTGCGTGGCCACCCGGGTTGTGGTATGGGCACTCTATCAAAGCTGCCTGAATCTCTAGGCTAGCTATCAGTAAGCCATGACTTCAGAGCAGCACTACTGTGTCCAGGCAGCCTGGTCTGGGACCAGAGTCAGCCTCCTGAAGGCAGCAGTGCACCACATACCCTGCGTCAGCACCATGGCATGTCTCCTGCATAATATTTGAAAGTCCCAGGGAGAGGTTTTTCAACTGCAGGGGATAGAATAGACTCACTATGTAGCACAGCACATCCAGTGACAGCCACATCAGAGCCAGACAGGAACAGTGTCACAGGCAAGGACATGGGAGCCAGAGTGCGTGATGTGATCACCACGTGCCTTCTTGCCCACCCGCCCAAGTAGGGCACCAGCCTTCTCACCACCAGTGCCAGGCCACCCACCCAGAGGCCTCCGTCCTCAACGACTGCCAGGACTGCAATAACATAGGCAGTGTGGCTATAGTGAAATCTAAGACAATTTTATTTACTCCCCCACAAAACTGTCCCAACACCAACAAGGCTCACAATCCCCCATGTGAAACTCTTCATTTATCCAGGGCCTCCCATGTACAAACCCAAGGAAAATCAGAAAGTCATGCAGATTATTTACATGTGTAGCAGAGGAAAGAGAGAGGGTCCTGAGGGGTGGGGGAAACACCAGGGAAGGAGGCACAAGGAGAAGGAAATCAGCTGTTGGCAGCCCCACGGCCCTAAAATGGGCCTTGGGCCTGAGTCCAATCAGCTCATGTATGGGGGCCACACCAACATGGCTAGGGCACCAGCTGCTCTGAGGAGGAGGGTGGGCACTCTTCCTGAGGAGTAGCTGTAGAAAGTAGGTCCAGAACCATGGTGGCGGGAGGATGCAGGATTAGTGCCCCTAATCTAAAGCTGCGGCAGGCCTATGAGGACTGCTGGGGTGCAGCTGTGGCAGCAGTTAACGAACCTGCTCCCAGCTGAGCTCTGCCCCTGGTGTTCAGGGTGCAGGCTGGCTGGGGGGGAGGGGCAAGGGCATGCAGCTGTGGTGGGGTGGGGGTGGGCTGGATTGCAGTTTCAGGTGTGGCTGGGGTGGGAATGGTGGCCCACAACCCTGCTCCTGTGTGACAGCAGCATCTACGGAGACCAAAAGTTGGCACAACTTCTCAAAGTTGTCTCAGGCCAGCTACCATTCCTCCCATACTTTACCAACCAGCTGCTGGAGGGCCACCTTCTCAGGCCACACATCCTTCAGGGCCCAGGCCAGGACCTGGTCATAGTAGAACCAGAAGAGCTCATGCAGGACCTCATCTTCAACTACAGCAACATGGCATGGGACAAGAACAAGTCTTGGCAAGGGTCCCCAGGTGATGTAGCCTTACATTCAGGTGCAGGGACAAGCAGACAGCCCTCAAGCCACAGCAGTGTGGGCCCAGCACCCTGACAATGACAATGCCCATCCTGAGGTCTGGTTGTCCCTTCCCAGTATGTGTACAGGTGGCCTGCTGCCCAAAGGGCCTTCCCCCTCCCTAAGGCCCCACCTGAAGGGACCCTCCTGGGGACAAGTGCCACAGCTGTCCCAGCCTGCAGCACCCAGCATCTCTCTCTACCAGGATAGATATGATGTTTTAGAACTCCCAGTCTCTCAGACATTGGACCCAGATGAGCACATGACTGGAAACACCACCACCTCCCCCCGCCATCATGGCCAGGACCAGCTCCATCCAGCTAGGAGTGCTGGTGGGGTGGGGGGGCTGCCCTGCTCCTACTGGGAAGAAGACCCCTGCATTACAGAGGAGTAGATGTTTCGAGTGAAGGTCAGGAGAGGAGGGAGGCAGATGGCAGTTTAGGTTTGGGGTATACGCAGGAACCAAGGAGGAGTGGCCCAGGGGAGAAAGGAGGGGAAAGGGGGTGGCGGGGAGAGGCTCCCAGTTCCTCATGCCTTGTGCAGCATTTACTAGGCCTTAGCAACAGGTGACTAGCTCAGCTTGGAGACCTCAGTTCCTGGGCCTGGGTTTGGAGGGTGAAGCTGGAGCTAGACCAGGCCTCTGATGGGAGTGAAGCCTGGTGCCAAGGCCACTGGGGTGCAGCCTCCACTGGCCTGGCTGGCACCTCAGGCCATTCCTGAGGCTCCTTCCCACTTCTGCTGCTGTCTCACAGGATGTGGGGCACCAGTTGTTCCAGGCTTAGTTTGAACCTGGTTGTGGCAACCTGTCTGGCCTATCACATCTGTCCCTCACTGCTGTCACTCCTTCCAACTGCCTCACTGCACTCAGCCATGGTCCTGCTGCAGTGCCCAGAGTCTCCTGCTATTGTGTCTAGGCTGCAGCTGAGACCTGGGTTGCTCAGCCTCCAAAGGTAGGTACAGATAGTCAAAAAGCCCAAGGCAGAATAGATTCAGTCTTTGCAAGTTAGTGCAAATGGAACAAGTTAAATTGAACAGACATTTATGTAGCAGGCTTACATTTTCATAGCTTGGGTTGTATCCCAGGATTGAGGGTCTACTGTTTGATTGGTGGAGCCCACCCACCAGTCCAGAGGCAGCACAAGGGAAACAATGCCCCACCCTTTTTTGAAGGGAGACACAGACAGACAGAGCCTAAAGGGCCCAGAATTGCTAAAAGAGCCCTTGGTGCCATATCCAGGGCACAGGAAAATAATAGTGCTGCAGTGTGAGGTTCAACACCAAGAAGCCAGCACTGGTGGTGCAGCAGCTGCAAGGAGCTGAGCCCTCAGTGCCCAGAGCAGGGCACAGGGTGGGGAGGAGCCCAGCAGTGCAGGAGAGGCTGGAGGGTGCTCCAGTGGAGGAGACCCCATTGAGCTGTGCCCTGACCACTGCCACCTGAGGGAAAATCAGTCATTGGGTCTTTGGGTCCCACAGGGGAAAGACGTTTGAGGCAGGCAAACCCAAAGAAGGATCTAGATGAGCAGCCCCCACCTAGTCAAGGCCATAAGGGGAGGGGCCTCCAGTGCATCCTGGTGCCTCTGGTGCTTCCTGGATGGAGGAGGGAAACACCAAGGCATTGTGGGTCAGGATCCGGGGGGGGCAGGGGAAAAGAACTTGGTTGTGGGGGTCTACTACAGGCCTCCTCATCAGGATCAAGAGCTAAACAATATATTCTCCGAGCAGCTACCAGATGCCACACAGGTGAGGGAGGCAGTGGTCATGGGAAATCTAAACTACCCAGATATCTGCTGGGAGGAGCAGACAGCCAAAACAAGCTGCCCATAGTGGTTCTTACACTGTGTGCAGTACCTCCACCTAACTCAGGTGGTGTCTAGTCCCACCAGGGGTAGTGCCTTGCTTGACCTGGCCTTAGTAACAGGGATGATCTCATGAGGAACACGCGAGTTCATGGTTGCCTGGGTGATAGTGACCATCACTTGGTCAATTTCACTATCCAGTGAAGGGTGGGTAAAGTAACTGGTGGGGCTAAGGTGTTGGACTTCAAAAGGGCCAACTTTAGCAAGCTTAGAAAGCTAGTTAGTGAGTGGATGCAACTCAAGAACATAAAGCATATGGGGGTCCAGGAGGGTTGGAGGTATCTCAAGGGAGTGATCCTTGCAGCTCGAAAGGCGTTTATCCCATTATGCAGGAAGGGAGGTAAGGGGCAAAAAAGCCCCCCTTGGCTGAACAGGGAACTCCAGGAGAGTCTGGGGGTAAAGAAAGAAATGTATAGGCAATGGAAGCAGGGAGCAGCCACCAAGTAGGAATATATCTCCCTGGCACACTATTGCAGGGAATCAGTTAGATAGGCCAAGGCGAGTCTTGAACTCAGGCTGGCTTCAACAATCAGGGACAATAAAAAGTTCTTCTTCAGGTATATAGTGAGCCAAAGGAAAGCTATGAGCAACATAGGACCCCTGCAGGACAAATCAAGACAGTTGGTGGTTGACGCGGGGAAAAAAGAGCTCTTCAATGAGTTCTTCACTTCAGTATTTCTATGTACTGACCACATCAATTCCCCCACCTCAGTCATTGACAGATGTCCACATGGCAGCAGTCCACCTACGGTTAGTTCTGCATAGTTAAGGTGCTCTTGGAGGAGCTGGATGGGTACAAGTCAGCAGGCCCAGATGACCTCCATCTGCGGCTGCTGAAAGAATTGGCTGGTGTCGTAGCTGAGCTGCTGGCACAGCTGTTTGAGCACTTGTAGTGCTCTGGCCAGGTCCCTGAGGACTGGAGAAGGGCCAACGTGGTGCCCATTTTCAAGAAAGGGAAAAAAGGATGAGCCGGGTAATTTTAGACCAGTCAGTCTTACCTCTATTCCTGGGGAAATGCTAGGGAAAATAATCAAAAAACACATTTGTTCAGGCCCAGCAGGGGAAACGGTGCTGAGGGAAAACAAGCACAGATTAGTCACAGGTAGATCCTGCCTGACAAACCTTGTAGCCTTCTATGATCAGGTCACACACTGCCTGGATGTGGGAGCTGAGGCTGATGTCATCTTACTAGACTTTAGGAAGGCCTTTGACACAGTTTCGCACCCTACCCTCATTGGGAAGCTAGCAGACTGTGGAGTGGATGCCTACATGGTCAGGTGGGTGGTCAGCTGGCTTAGGGACTGCACCCAGAAAGTGGTGGTGGATGGTTCCTTCTCAGCCTGGAGGGAGGGGGGCAGTGGGGTCCAACAGGGTTCGGTCCTCAGACTGCTATTATTCAATATCTTCATCAGCAATTTAGACGAGGGCATGAAGAACACCCTCTCCAAGTTTGCTGATGATACCAAGGTATGGGGCAAAGTTAGTGCACCAGAGGGCAGAGAGCAGATTCAGGCTGACCTGAACAGGTTGGATCAATGGGCGGAGAGAAATAGGATGCAATTTAATGAAGATAAATATAAGGTACCCCACCTGGGAAGGAGGAACCCCCAGCATACCTATCGGTTTGGGAGTGTCCTTCTCAAATGCTCGGAGGCAGAGAGGGATCTTGGAGTCATAATTGACTCCAAGATGAACATGAGACGGCAGTGTAACAAGGCCAATCGCACTTCATCGTGCATTAGCAGGCGCATGACTAATAGGTGATGCTCCCCCTCTATGCAGCACTGGTCAGACCGCAGTTGGAGTATTGTGCCCAGTTTTGGGTGCTGCACTTCAAGAGGGACACAGGGAATCTTGAGAGGGTCCAGAGGAGGGTCACTCGCATGATTAGTGGCCTTCGTGATAGACCTTACAGGGGGAGGTTAAGAGAGCTGAATCTCTTCAGCCTTCACAAGAGACGACTGAGGGAAGATCTTGTGGCCACCTATAAATTTACTAGGGGAGGTCAACAGGGAATAGGGGAAAGTGCTGTTTACTAAGGCGCCCCAGGGAGTGACTAGGAATAATGGGTGTAAAATAGTTGAGAGTGGATTTAGGTTAGATATTAGGAAGAAATTTTTCATAGTAAGGGTGGCCAGGATCTGGAATGGGCTTCCAAGAGAGGTGGTGCTATCACCTAGCTTAGAGATCTTCAAGAGGAGGCTAGACAGCACCTGGCTGGGGTCATCTGACCTTGGTCCTCTTTTCTGCCAGGGGCAAGGGGGTCAGACACAAAGATCCATTGTGGTCCCTTCCAACTCTAGAATCTATGAATCTGTGAACCCCCAACAAGGGATCCCATTGGAAGGAGGACTATCCCCTGCCGTGGGTCAGGGACTATATTAAGGAATAGTTGTTCTTAAAATTGTTCATGTTTGCACCTTATATTTTTAATTGAAATGTTGTATTGTGTTGATGCTGCTGAAATGGTTTTATTGTGATGGGTAAATAGTGTTATTATGGTTTCACCTTGGTTATTAGTTAGTGTTCACTGTTTAAATATATGTATGTGATATTTAGTTTTATGGTTATGTATATTATAACTCAATAAATTGTATATAGTTAAGAACTTTGGGCCTAGGCTAACTCTATAAAGAAAGAGGGATCTGCTCAGAATTCTGGCATCCCTCTCACAGTACCCCCTCCTGCCTACCTATCCCATTTGATTGAGAATAGGGAACACCCTTGGGTGTACCCAGGTTACATTTACATTTGATTCAGGAAATGCAGACATATGACTACAGTGGCTCAGGCCAGAAGTGAAGGGGTACCAGAACACAGCTCTCTGACTGTGTGTTCATTTCCTCTTCCTGCTGCCTCCAAGGTTTCTGGGATTTGTAGTCCAGAATAACAGCAACAGAACTCTGCAGGGTTGCTCATCACTTCCACTTCCTGCTTCCAGATGCCTCTGGGATTTGTAGTCCACAGTTCCAGCCAGCAGTAAGTTTGAGCAGGGGAAGGGAGATTTAACCCCCCTCCCTGGCCCCAGATCCCAGTCAGGGTTTGCCTGATGGGGGCAACCAGACCCCAGCCTAGGTTTGCTTGTCGGGGGGGAGGCAGTAACCCCCCCCCCCAAAGACTGGGCTGCATCCCCAGCTCGGTTTGCCCCCCGCACCACTCCTTTGTCAGCCAGCCCTCACTGCTCTAGCTAGGGAGCAGAGGGTAGAACCAGGCCCGCTCTCTGGAGCAGACAGCACAGCACAGTCCAAGGTTACAAAGCATGTGGGGGGACTTGATTTAACTTGAACCAGGAAAGGGTCTGGGGCAGAAGTTTCATAAACTAGTTTGACCCAAATCATTTAAGTCTTACATTCAATCAGGTTTATCTTCAACCAGTTTCAGCCATTTTGAGATTGGTTTATATGCACTGAGCTTTTGTTCTGTTACAGGTTTAAACCAGTTTCTGATCACTTAAATCAGTTTGTGTGTAACTTCTGTCCCTAGCCCAGGGCACGGGCACAGCTGGCTCACGTGCCCCACTGCAAGGCAACTTGGATGGCCCTGGGTTCCTGTCTGGGCCCAGCGCAGGTCCTGGCTGCCAGGCAGATTCCACAACAGGCAGCAGGGTGGCCTCCTGTGCTTTTACGTGCTCCAGCATGCCAGATAGTGTGCTGTAGCAGCAGGGGCACTGAGCAACCACAGACACTGGAAACAGGCAGACAGAGCATCTTCCTGGAGGACCAAGCTGCATTGGATCTGACACACACTCCTTGAGTGTGCTTTACTATGCTTTCTTTTTAATACAAGGAAATCCCACTATCAAATTTTGGCACTGTGCTGCAAACGTGCAGTGCGGCACATGGTTTGCAGCACTTCAAGCACATGTAAGAAATCACAAACCGCATGTGCGCACTCATCTCGACATGCTCAATAGGTTCTAATTTATGAGTGAAAAGGACAGTTTGTGACTATAAATGCTGTCTATAACACAGTGATAGTAAATAGACAAGACAGAAAAATCAGAAGTGAAAATATTTTCTAAAACTCTACAAATCGACTTGCTATAGCAACCTAGTAATATTTCATCCAGTATCATATCAGCACTGGAAATGGATGAAACATAGTAGAAGTCATTTGCAAAAAAAATGGCTAGAGATGAATGAAAAAAGTATTTTTTCATTTCAAATTATGTAAAAATGTGTTTTTCCTCCAGGATGTTGAAGTATGGGTTTTTCCAAAGTTGGAAGAAGAATGGAATCTTTGCTTCAATGGACAAAAAAAGAATAAAAAGAAGAAGAAGAAAAGGTTTATCTCAAACCAAGGGACTTTTGGGAGGGATTTTCAATAACACAACCTTTCTTTTCCCTCCCCTTCCCATTCATTTTACATCAATGAACTGTTTGGGTCAAACCAAAATAAGATGTTTGTTAGGTATCCAGGTTGTAAAAGATATCACCTGTTTCATGAGCTCAAAATGAGTTGTTTGTTGCATTTATGGGATACTTGCCTTTTGGTTTAGCCTTTCTTTTAGGTTTAAGTCAATGTTTAAACTTAAACTTCTGCTTCAAAACAAAACAGCTTAAAATGGTTTTGCTCTGGAATTTTAAGCATTTTGTAAGACAGGTCCTGAGCCACAAGTATGAGTCCAAGAAAAAAAATATCCAATCCCATCAATCAAGGTATTTCCAGTGAAGAGAGGGAAATCAAACATTTTATTTAAAAATAGCAAAATTAAATGTTTTGACACTTGCAGTTTTGGGGGGGTTTTTTGCCCAAACCTATTCACAAATTTAGCTTTAGTCCTGCCAAAACTCCAGCTTTGGCAAATTTAGTATTCATTGGGAAAAAAAAATATCCATCTTTATTGGGAAGCAAGGAACAGGCTAAAATAGAGATTGTAACAGGCTATCCTAAAAAGGGAACTATGAGGATGACAAACCCTGGACTCACAGAAGTTTAGGGCTGGAAGCAACCTTGTGAGATCATCAGGTCCATCTTCCCTGCTCTGGGTAGGAAAGACTGCTGAGGTCAAATAACCCCAGCAAGATGTGTATCCATCTCCTTTTGAAGATCTCCAGAGCAGTAACCTGCTTCACCCACACTGGGAATCTATTCCAGATCATGGTCACATGAACCATAAAGACATTTTTCCTTATAACTATTCTGAAACCTTCTTCTGGGAGTTTATGACTGTTTCTCCTGTTTTTGCCCTGGGGTGCTTTGGTAAATAGTTGTTTGCCAAGCCCCTGATGCTCTCTCCTGATATATTTATAAGCTAAGACATTGTTGTGACATCACAGCCCAAGCTTCTCCCCTCTGTTCTACTTCATGTCTTCGGAAATAGACTAGATCTTGCTCCTGGGATGACTTCTTACCCTTAGCCAATCTTAGGCTCCCTTTCCCAAGTCCAGACCTTAGCAGCTCCAGTGAAGGAAACTACCACTCTGGGATTATCACTCCAGGTTTGCAAAAAGAAAATAGGAAGAATACTTGTAGAATCAATTGCTTTGTGATAATGCTTGCCACAGAAAATCAGTAAGGTAAAACAGGAAAAAGGATTATTATAAGCAAAAGCAACTATAGTTTGAGGGATATAAAGAAAAAAATTAAAAAATGAAAACACAAGTTCTCACAGTGCTTCTCTAACTAGGAACAGCTCCACACTAATCTCTTGTGACCAGTGATTTCCTGCAAATGACCTCTCTAAGGGCTTTCTTACATCAATGTTAGGTGGCTCCTGGAGTTCTTAACCTCTAGACCCTTCAATACACTGCTATATTTAGTCAGAGGTTGACTCCCTGACATTTTCCTGTCAGGTGCATAAGGGCTTTTGTAGTGGCCTCACTGAGTAGTTGGTGAGTATTCCCCATAACTTGGGAAGGGATACTTTTGTAGGCTATCCTTTCTGTTGTATATCCTTGTATAAGACCAGTGACCCACCCGGTAATAGGGTCAGGTAAACTGTGGCACTGGATCTGAAGAGTCAGACAGAGCTACCACTGGCGGTGGTCCAATATCTCTCTCTCATGATTGCTGTCCCTTTATTCTAGTTATAAGATTTATAAGACTTAAGAATACTTAGTGTTGATTGTTACTGTCCTTTATATATATTACTAACATAGTAGTGGCTGTTGTGTGTTTCCTTAATAAACCGTTTCATTCATGTACCACAAGCCTTCCTCTTAGTGATTATTAATTAAACCAGTGATAGATATGGACAGGGTCAAGATGCACCTTATCTTTCAGGGAGAAGTCTGAGGAGAAGCAGTTATTTAGGCCAGCTTCATGATTTGGTTTAAAAGGTGCAATTTTTCCCTGATACACTCCCTATAGATGAGCCATCCAAATTATAGTCCTCCAGCATTCCAGAAAGCAGTGTCCCTTCTCCCACCTCCTGTTCTACATGGACAAACATTCCACCACCTGAACTCTACTGCCCAGGTGGCAGTTCTGGCACTAAGCTAACTTACCTTCTGATCCCCAGGGGTGTTACCTTCCACTCTCTGAGGTGCTATCTCATGCAAACAGTCTGGACAGTACATACCAGCTAGCCATGTTGCAGAGCTCAGATGGTGGGGGTCCAGGAGTGGGAAGCAAGGTAGGGGGCTGGATTGGCCCCCACAAGCTGGGGCTTCCTTCCCATGACAAAGGCAATAGTTCCCCCAAAAAGTCTTCCCTCACTGCTTCCACCTCCTGGCCACCCTGGGCAGCATGACCAGCACCCCCTCACCCCCAAATCCAAATGTATTAAAACATGAGACATTTCTAAATTTACTTCCTCTTTATTTCTTTTTAAATTATTGGGTGTGGGGGGGTATTTTTTAATTTTACCCTGGCTTAAGAACTCATCTGTTATCAGGTGCAAAGAAGAAGGAATTTTGCATATCCTGCCATTTGAACTACACAATGTTTCAAGAACTCAATTTTTCAAGACCAACTACAAAATGCTTCAAGGCAAAGATCAAGATTAAGATAACAATGGAGATACCAGCTTTACTGAAATGGCCTCAGCAGAGATAACAAGAAGAAACAACCTGTAATTAAAGACTGAGCATGGAAAACCCCCAATGCTGAACAAAAACTTGAAATCTCTATAAAAGTGGGATGCAGATGAGCCAAGATGGGGAATTCGCTGTCTGCAACCTCGTGCAGCACAGGCATGCATGCCTGTATACCTCCACTCATATCCTCAATAAGCCTGGACCAGCCATCCAGTGCTAATATTGAATAACATCTGCTTGTAATTATGACATCTTACTGGAGTGCTTTTGTCTGTATGTCTGTGTATGTCTATTTGCATGTATGCTTGCGTATGTCTGTTTGTATGACTAGTATGTCCAAGCTTATGTATCTGCTTCATGTAACCAATAATCACGGCATTTTTCCTTATTCCCCTTTTTAAGGTCTCATTCTTAATATGAGCTGTTGGCAATTTTAAGTAACACATCTCCACTCATGCCCCCTGCTCACCCCATCTAGAGGAGGGATAGAAGCCTGTCCTGACTTACCAGCCCTGTACTGGCAACTTGTAGTTTTAACTCCCAGTCAAGCCCCTGCTATGGAATCATAGCTGTGCAAGTAGGGGACAGTGAGAAAATATTTTTAGCCTTAAGCTGCTAAAAATGACTGTTCCAAACTTAAGCTAGCACTAGCACCGATCACCATCTGAGCAGTTGAAATTGCAATGTGTAACAAGGTCCTTAGCTAGTGTCCTGTAAGCTCTCAGACTCCCTCAGCTTGTCCCAGAGGAGTTCTAGATGGACTCCCCAAGTTCAGGGGTATGTAGTCTCTTTACCAGATCGTAAGCTAGGGCCAGAAAACATTCCTCTTCATAGATTTCATAGATTTTAGGGTCAAAAGGGACCTATTAGATCATCAAGTCTAACCCCTTGCCTTGGGCAGGAAAGAGTGCTGGGGTCAGATGACCCAGCCAGGTGTTTGTCCAATCTCCTCTTAAATACCTCCAAGGAAGGAGACAGCACAATCTCCCTTGGAAGTGTACAGTAGCAACAGTAAATAAATATGCTGTATTGATCAACATGTGCTGTCTCCTAAACTGAACAACATTTGTATGCCACTTCAGACACGACAATCAGCATTGTTGAGTTACAGAGCCAATTACCCCTTGCCAGTGCTCATCAGTGTACCCATATCACTACATTGATGCAGTTGCAATGCTTCCAGTTCAGATAAGAACAAGATATTGTAGAGTGCCACTACTGGACACAGTAAATTTACTGTGTAGATAGCTGAAGCACCAGTGAGAGGAGGCCATGAAAAAAAAAAGTCATTCCAGGATGCATCAAACAAGGTATTTCCAGTAGAGGCAGGGAATCCTTAGTGGCACAAAGTGCTGGTGAGACTGTACCTGGAATATTGTGCATTGTCAAGTGAATTCAGATTGGAATCAATTCAAAGAAGAGCAGCTAGGATGACTGACAGAAATAGAAAACCTATTGTGAGGAGGATAAAGGAGCTTAGTTTGTTGAGCCTAGTAAAATAAAATTCAACAGGAGATCTGATTGCTCTTTATAAATACATCAGAAGGGTAAAAACACTAGGGAAAGGAAAAAGGGTTTTAAGCCAAAGGAAATGTTGGCCCAAAAACAAATGGTTAGACTGATTATGAATAAATTTGAGCTTTGAATCTGAAGAAAGTTTCTAAGCATTAGAGCTCTGATGGAAGTAGTGTGGGCAAAAAGAAAGCCAGTTAGTTTTTGTAAGATTGTTCATGTTATTGATCCGATTATGTTATGTGGTTGTCTCTGATGACAGAGTAGTGGACTCTATGACAGGGTGGTGTATTCCAGTTCTGTGTTCTTATGGGAAGACAACTCCAAGGTTAAATTGTCCATGATGACAAATTCCATTGCTTTCTTGGGAAGAAGAACATAGGAATAAGGAACAAATGTGGCAAGAGGTAGCTACAAACTCCATCATCACTCCCTTGGGGGAGCATTGGCTTAGCTACATAATCTTTCCCTATAAAGAAAGGAAGTTTTTCTTTTAAGAACTCAAATTACTTATAGCTTGAGTATCTCGTGTTCTTTAATAGTAAATATACTACATAGACACAAAGATACAATACCTCTAAACAGAGATGATCCTAGCAGAGTGTGGGGCCCAGGGCAAATCAGCCTGCACGGGGCTCAGATGTGAAGCTGGTGGCAATGCAGGGGGCAGGGGAGGCAAGTGGCTGGGGGCAAAGCCAGCAACAACAGCACTGTTAGCATAGGGGCCCTGCAGGAAGGGTTGGGGCGGCTCCACCCAGCTCCGTGGGGCCCCCCAAAGCATGGGGTCTGGGGTGGTTACCCTAATTCAGCCTCTCCCTCTCCCCAGGGATGGCCCTACCTCTGAATTAGGGAAGGACATGTTTCACAGATGAGTAGTAAAATACAGAGAGAAAAAGCCTAACTTAATGTCACACAAGAAGCCTGCAACAGGTCACACAAATCTGATGGTACCATTGATATAATGGAGGATTTGAATATGATACAGGAAAAGCTGAATGATGTTCATAACAGTAGGAATAGAAATGGCATGAAATTTAATAGCACAAGGTCATTCACTTAGGGACTAATAACAAGAATTTCTGCAATAAACTAATCTCATCAGATTCTTCTCATACTGCAAGCTACTTCTCCTTGATTCTTGATCTGGTCCAAATCTCTGGAAAAAGATAACTTAATATTTTTCTATTTCTTTAGTGCAGCTCTTCTATGGTACCAATTAGAGCCATCATGCAATATTTCTTCTGAATAATAGGAGAGTTTTGAAAAGGAAATATTTTGAGGGAGTAACTAAAATGAGACATTATAATCTGATATATCAGGTTTCTACTTGTCAGTTGCAATCTTAAATGAGAGAGATATTGAAACAGAGGAAATAATGGTATTTCTTTTTAGGGAAATTAAATTATCTTAATAAAGTGTGACTGGAAAGCTTGTATGCTGGCTGTTATACAAGTGTTCTTCACATTTACTTCATTCCAAAATGATCCTGAACAAGATAAATAACGTTGACATGCTCCTCTCTGGTCTGAATGTTCATCTAGTTTGTGTCAGGAAATAAATAGTTTCTGAACAAAAGGACACACTGAGAAAACCCAAAACAGCTCAGGTAGATTTGAATTATTATTTCTTGAGGTTACTCAAAATTCGGTGCATCTAGACATAAAGTTCCCTTTAGTACTATATGACTTTCCAGTGTAATAATTTACTGTATAACTAGCACAACATTTTCATGTCTCTCATAAAAATAATGTTGTAGTTGTTATGATATTTTAGTAAAAGCTGGCCTGTAATTTATTTTGTCCATAAGCTAAATATAGCAGGATGTAGGGGAAAAACCCTTAGACCAAAATCCTTTGAAAGGAAAGACAAATAATCCTACACTACTTATTGAGAACAGAACTGCTACATGAGAGTATATTGATAGTCTAATTTGATCTGTCTCTAAAAATGTCCTAATGCTATACTAGTTTAAAGATTTTAGTGGCACTTTACAGGAACTAAAAAGCTTAATAAATCAAGCCATTTTCTTCAAAGTTTCCAAATATGTAATTCAGAGATGGAGTGTCTAATCTGCTGACACCATGTATTTCTGTTCTGTCTCTTGTGTTGTACAATCAGCATTATAAAAATAAAAAGAACTCACTAAAACAATGTTTGATTAACAGTGCCTCATTAATTCTTCATAGAGAACTCATATTTTGGATCAGCTTAGTATACCAACACAACCACAACTGTTGTTTAAAAAAAAAAAAATCAAATGATTTTGAGATTATCACCAATTAACCAAATCTTCACATTTCATATATAAACATATGCCAATTATGGTATTACAATTATAGCTACTTGACAGACTGTAGACTGCTTGTTTAGAAAGGTCATTTTTAAGATTACATCTGTTATCTTGCCATTGTATTTTTCTCAATTGTGATCTGATCCAGAACCCATTTTGGTCAATGGAAAAGATCTCATTGGTTTCAGTGGAGTTTTGAATAGGATCTTTAAGTAAGAATTAAAAGCTTCATAAGGAAAATAAATGTTGATCATGGCCACAAATGCATTAACAATGCTTAGTGTTTTCTGGTACATATGTTAAAATTTGTCTTTTTCTAAAAATTTTAACATTGGTGTCTACAATTCTCTGACTATTGTGTTAAACAACTGCTTTTATTGGAACTCTTAAACTTTTGGCTGAAACACAATTCTACCACACACACACGCACTTGAAATATAGAATACAGCATAAAGTTTTAGATGTCATTGTTCTGCAGTCTGTTGTTCCCAAACAGAGGTATTTTTTGTAAGGTCCTGAAAAGAAGATCTTGCAAATAGAGGAAAATGGTCAGGCTGCTTTCTATGCATCTGTAGGGTCTACTGAACTAAGTGCTATGACAGATATTAGTAACTTTTCAGTCTCCCTCCTGCACCACATGCCAGGATATCTGTGCACACTGCTGTTGCCTCCTTCACCACATACCAAAAAAAGTACATGCTTCCCCAATGCCTTCTTCCCCTATTATTTCCACTATAACAGAAGTTCTTACATTTCCCCAATCCCAGGATGCTACATTTCCTTTTCCTCCCCTTGCCAAAGGTCTTTTTACCTCTATTCCTGTTTTCCCACCTGTCTTTTTAGCATTAGATGGATAAGCCATTCCAGCCATGTCTTTACGAGCGTGGATGTTTGGTTCCAAGGGGGCAACTAACAGTGGGATACCTTGTGCCACAGCTAGTTGTCACCAGGGAACGTCTGTGTCACACACCCTCTGGTGCATGGCAGGTTACCCCAGGTGAGGTAAGAGATGCTGGGGCCAGCAGTGGGCAGCCTTACCTGAGTCCCAAGGGCCTCCTGAGGCTGTAGCAACAGCAATTCTACTGCTCAGAGCCTGGTCCGCAGCCGGACTGTGGCTCTAGCCAGCCATGCACTGCTCTGCTCTGCTTTTTTTGCATGCATTTTGTTGACTCTTGAAAACTCCTAGCACTGCTCCCTTACAGTGAGGAGAACAGATGAATGTGGCACCACATACAACAGAGAACAGAGGTATGTGGCACCACATACCACACAACCATACTCATCTGGATGTAGCCTCAGAGGATCTAGTATACAGTCTGTTATGTTGATGGGGAAAAAATGAAGTAGAACGTAATGTTATGTTGGAAGTTTCAATGACTGCCAACAACAGGTAGTTTTCTCTGTAGACAATTTTAGACAAACAAGAATAAAACATAAATATAAGACCCCAAAAGGAGACAAGTTATTTCAGGAAGGGAAAGGGGCTGTTGTAATGACAAGCTCCCATGCAGCAGAACCTTGTCTTCTGTAGCAGAATCCCCATTCCTTTGAGGTTTGATCTTTCTGGGCAAGTACCTTTCCCAACTGATGTTCTGCAGAACCAAGATCACCACTCCTTAACTTTGTATTTCTTAGGCTATTTTCAGGGTTTTCCTCCTGCTATGTTTCTTGTATAAGGCATTAATTACTATAGCAACCTTAACTGCAATGTCCCCAGTAAGATAAATGAGAAATGTGTGCATTACACAAAAATAGTTCTGTATTTGTCACCTCTTAGAAGTTTCAATAGTAAGAGAGTGGGTCAAGGTTTATATTTAAACTGCAAACATGAGCTAACCATTTATATAGAAAAGTTCAAGAATTTATTTACAAAATTATAGCAAACTTGTAAGAAAAATTAATGAGTAGTTTCCATAGGTAACATTTAAAAGAAAGTACAATTTTTTGTCAGTGGCTTTTTAATCAGTTTCATAACTATAGCTTTTGGTACAGAAAAAATAATGCACTACTTATCAAATGAGTCTAAAAAGAATGCATGTCTTATCACATTGACATATTCAAATCTCAAATACTGAATGAAAAGAACTATATACAATTAGTAAATGAAATAAAAATTGCTTGCAAACTGTTCAGAGAACGCTATGACTCTATAGCTTTAAAAACTGGGCTTTTGAAAGTTTGATAAAATACATACACAGACTTGATTTTGTTATAATTTATGCCAATGTAAATCAGGATTAGTTCAACAGAAGTCAAAATAAAACCACTGAAGTTGAAAGCAGAAATATACCTAGGAATTCTGCTACATGAAATGATGGAGCTTATATTCAGATTGTCTTCTGGGAAGGAGCTCTAACAGTATTTATGTAAAACACAAATCTCTTTTATTTGTATTAAAGTTCCAAGTCTATTAGTTCATAAGCGATAGAAGCTTATAAACATTTGTATATTGTTCCATTCGTGTGGAAACAAAAAGCATGAATTATATCTTCTTCAGAAATCTCTTGCAGTCAAGGATAAGTGTCTGCCATGATTGTCTTATCTGTCCAAAGATGGCCAGTGAGGCCTCTGGATTTGAAAGACTCTTCTGCATCTAGGACATATGTTTCTGCATGGGGTGGGTTACAGTGGGTGCTTCATTTGTTCCATGATGAGCTGTTTTTGCCACTCCTGCTTTTCCATCTCCTGTTGTTGTTGTTGTGAGGTTTCAAAGTAGTGATATCCTGCATCAGACTCTTCCTCTGTTTGGGGCATCCTTGGGTGATAATATCCCATGAGTTGACATTGATGTCGCATTTTTATAGGTTGGCCTTGAGGATTTCCCTGGAGCACTTTCTCTGCACTCCTCTTGACCGTATGCCTTAGGTGAGCTGGGAGAATAAAACTGGCTTGCTTGCAGGTGGATGCCAACGTATCTATCTTTCCACTAGATTCAGAGGATCTTCCTCAGGAAACATTGATGGTACTTCTCCAACAACTTGAGATGTCTCCTATATGTTGTCCTTGTCTCAGCTCCATATAGCAAGGTGAGGATCACAACTGAACGATAAACCACGAGCTTGGTTAAACAACTGATGTGGTAATCTTCAACCATCCATTTCTTCAAGTGTCCAAAGTCTGTGCGTCCACATTTGAGGCAATGTTGGATTTCTTTGTCAATGTCAGCCTTCTGTGAGAGATGGCTTCTGAGGCACAGGAAATCATGTTGTCCAGAGTCTTACTGTGAATCTGGATTACCAGAGCTAGGGACTGTTCATTAGGATCTTATTGGTGGAGGACCTTAGTCTTCTGAGTGTTAAGCATCAGTCCTTTTTTCTTGCATGCTTTGGTAAACACATTGACAATAGCCTGAAGGTCTGCTTCCAAGTGAACACATGCTATGGCATCATTAGCATACTGGAGCTCAATGATTGAAGTTGGGGTGGTCTTGGAGAGATTGTCCATATTTATTCCAGAATAACTATTCCATGATTACTGTTATATTTTTAATAACTTCCTCATGTGGACACTATACTAGTGATTTCAACACATTTTTCAGAAGTGATTTCTCCAGAATGAAGTTGCCATTATTTTAGAATAGAGTGTCCAAACAAGGCATTTTTTCAAAATAAAAGTAAAGAAACAAATATTCTGTAATATCTAGGTTGGTCAGTTTCCCACTATAGATGAGTAGATATATTTTACAATGTCCATGCTTATTTGCTCATACAAACACTTCAGCACCATTATATCTGCAGTAGGAGCTGTTAGAAAAGATAATCAAGTTCTTATGTGCTTACAAGAATGGAGAGCTGACAAGAACCTCTTTTCAAGAGCAGAAGATCCAAATATAATAAAGTTGTTTTCTTTTGAATAAAAAGGGTCAATGACTGATACCATCTAATAAGCAATTGAATGATGGCACTACAATGAAGTATTATGTTATAAACACACTATTAAATGTTTGAAAGTGTCTAGCCTACAAATAGCATATATATTCTTGGTTAGAATAAATAAATCAATGTAAATCAACATAACTGCTTTGAAATCAATGGACCAATGTTCATTTATATCAGCTACATATCTGGTCCTTTGTTGATCAGAAACAAGTCTAATAGTTGAGGTAGACTTCTTAGGTCCCTGCCAAATGTTAAAGTAAAGGGAACTGATACAGGATCCTGACAATCACACTTCCTGTTATGCCACACATACATGACAGTAAAGGGGGAATCTTGGATTCGACTTGATTGTGGGTTCCCTCATCAGGTCCCATAACTCCATATTACCGCTGCAGGGGCAACCCAATCCCAAAGTCCCCTTTTTTGTCAAATATCAAGCTTGGCTCCTTCCACGCCCCTGACTGGGTGTCCCAATCATCTGATTGGAGTTCCCAGTGAGCTGAGGGTTCCTTCTAACTGTGGGATCACACATGAGTCTTGAAAGGCTCCCATGTGCTGCAGGAATGGGTGCTGGCCACATGTTCAGTTAAAGGCATGATAAAAATCAGCCAAAAGTTATTACACACATTCCCCACTTCATTGCGCCATTAATTGATTGAAAGTGTGGCCTGGTCACTAAGCAGTTAATCATGTCTTAAGTGTAACGTCCGTCAGAAGCCCTAGAGTTAGAACATAAAAAAAAGACAGAATGTTTCAAGCCTTGATTTTTTTTCCTGGCATGCTATACCAATAAATAAATAAATAATGTTTTGAAAGTAGTCCGAGGAGTAAGTGGATAATTGCATTTCCCCTCTATTTACATCAGCAGAGACAATATCACTAAAGATCATCTACTGCCTTTGAACTGTATACAGAGCCTTCAGAGATAGTGCTGAAGTCCATGGGAATCGGAAGCACATAATAATGACATTTTGAACCATGGATTTTAAAAGAAATCTCTTCTCCCATAGAATAATTCCCATGCAAAACTTGTGTTAGAATCAATGGTAATTATCCATATGTAAAGGCTAAGAAAAAGATTATGATAAATGTGGTACTAAGATACTTTTTGGGATTGAATCTCTGCCTTTTGTTCTACACTGTGCTCTGATAATTAATGCAAAATTTTGTGTTAGTTCATCTGCTTTTAAAACAATAACTGTTTACATTTTGCTACTTCAGCAAAAGTGTATGTAACCAAATTCTCATCTGTTCGTAAGAGTTTTTTAAAAAATGGGATAGAATTACCCTTAGGCACCTAAATTTACTTAGATGCTTAATAGGTTAAATAGAACCTGGATGTATGTCACTTACCTGTGACATAAATAATTTCCATTTAATATCAATGCACAAATAAAAACAAGTTACTAATGTAATTAGTAAACTAAATATGCTTCATTTTTCATAAACAATTTACATGAAAATCTGTGGAGAAATATCACATTAGATAGTGTGAGAGGCAAGGATTTTTAGGGGTAATATCTTTTATTGGATGTTTGTTTGGAGTAAACTTGATCTGATAAAGTATTCCTTGTATTCAAAATTTATCCCAATGATGATGTTGGCCCAATAAAAGATATCACCCTGAAAAATACTTGCTTCTCAATACCTGGACCATCATGGCTATAACTTTACTCCAGCACTGCCTCATTATATATTCCAATACAGCATCATGATTAAACAAACTTAACTGACTTATTGTATGCTTTCTGTGATTAAAATGTTCAAGAACCCATAAGTAAACAAAGTATCTACACACAGTACATTATATGTACCGTCAGTGTAACTTCAGGTAAACATTGCTTAAGCTTTATACAACTCTATAAAATACAACTGGTCTGCTAGAAAAAATGGCCAGGAAATCTGCTTTGCAATAAAGACCTTCAAGACAGCTCATGGTTGAAATAAATGTACCTACCATGTATGTACTGGGCACATTTACAGAAGATACTGCACATTAGCCAAATAACACTGCCCAGTAGTGTGTCACAGTAAAAACCATGCTAGTAGCCTATTGGGCAGTGTTATTAGGCTAATGTGCAGCAAGTGTCAAAAAATAATTATGTACCCATGCTACAGCACCATAACTAGGTATGTGCAGTATCTAAGGCTTATTAATTAATGCACAGATGCACCCACCATGTATGATTTTGATACTATGGGCCCAATGCTGTGTACCTTATTGGGAAAATCTCTGGAGTATTACCTGGAAAGGGCTACAGGAGTTGATTAGAGTTTGTGAAATGTGCAGACCATATTTTTTAAACAGATGTAATGTTTCTGGAACACATGGTGTAGAAATAGGTTCATACAGTTTATATTCAGTAGTCCATTTAAAATATTTTCCTACTTTTGTAATGGGGGTGTTGCAGAGCACTGAGGTGCCCTGCTCCTAAAGAAGGGAAACTTCTAGGACTTTCTCCCTAGCAGGGAATAAGGAGCCCAGCTGTGGGTTGCCAGGGCAACCAGGGAAGATCAGCTGACCAGAAGAGGCAGGGCCTGGTTCCCTTATAAACTCTAGGGACTGGGGCCAGAGAGAGTTCACTGCCAGCAGCCAAGGGGGAAGGAGCTCCCTGTTATGGAGGAGAGGGAAAGCCTGACTGAAGGGGCAGCGTCTGACATGGCTGAGGGATGGAGTATTCCCTGGTAGGCTGGACTGTTGTTATGGCCGGGTGGCTTCCATTTATGTTATAGCCAAGTGGCTTATTTTTGTGTTTTTGTTTGTGAACGGTGGTTTGGGTGAGGCTACTAGGGGTGGAGGAGGCCTCAGAGGGGACTCATAGTGGAGTGTGAGGATCCCACAGCCAGTAAGGGTGCAGCATTTGGAATGCATAGACCCCAGCCCCAGAAAGGGGCAGTTGAGAAGGCCCCAGAGAGGGGGCATTACTGAGATGCCCCAGTGTGGGCATGGTGAGCCCAGAGAGTGGGCAGCCTTACTGAAAAGCCCCAGTGTGGGCACAGTGAGCTCCAGGGAGGGGGTGGCATTACTGAAAAGCCCCAGAGAAGGGGCAGTTGTTGAGAAGCCCCACTGTGGGCATGGAGTCCCCAGAGAGGGGGTGGCATCACTGAGGAGTCCCCAGAGAGAAGGCGGCATTGTTGGGGGGGGGCAGGGAAGAGGGCACATGGTGAAATACAGCCAGGGAGAACCCTAGCCAGAGAGGGCACATATGAAAGAAAGAAAGGCCCAGGGAGGACAAAAGTGCCAGATTGTAATAAGGCTAGGACACAACAGCCATTCCATCAGTGAGGTGTGGACTGTGGTGTAGGGGAGGAAACAGAGCCGCAGATAGTGCCCCCTAGAAGCGGGGCAGTACAAGGGCAGCCTCCTGCTAATTAGCATCAATTAATCAATTAACAGCAAGGCATGGCAGGAGAGAAGGTGGGCAGTTGTCCCAGAACAGATGTTCGGGCCACATTTAGATCAGCCCAGAGTGGATACCTGTTACGGGGGGGTGCACCTTAAACATAGGATACCATCCTGTTGGATGAGCTCTTACAAAGACTAAACTGTTCAGATTTACTGTAGTTGCTGCAAGAGGAGGTTGACTTGTAGCAAGGCACCAAGGAGACCTCAAACTACAATAGGCTCCTAGAGAAAAGTTTTGGATTTTCAGAATAAACAAGTTCTCAAAAAAAAAATAAAAACAAAAAATCTCGTGCTTAAAGGTGTAGCGTATAGAAATTCTACCTACTGCCTAATTACCACAGAGACCTTTTCCAAGAAACAGCAACAATACAGTATATTTCATATTCCTTATGTGTCTGAATAACTTAATGCAAACGAAGGATTCATATCATATGCAAGGGGTGAGCAGAGTGGGAGCATCTACTTGTGTAAATAGCTGTACCCAACTCAACTTTGCCACTGAAATCTGGTACTCCTGTCTGCTAAGCTCCAGGTCTTAGGCTGACAGCTTGGCTTGCATTCACTTGTATTAACAAGGCACACCCTCTGTCTTGTCTGCCATGTCTTCATCTTATTAATAAGAGAGGAGAATCCTTGATTGATAACACTTGCCCACATGAATGCCCTGGGTTGTTGGTCCTCAGTGCTCCATCTCCCCTTATGCCTCATCCTTGTGCCAACCAGCTTTTATACTATTGCTAAGTTGCTGGCCATCTGGTGGAAAGATGATACCATCAGCAAGCCATTCGATTGGCCAGGATTGAGCCCGGTTACTAGTCTTAAATCATGTTGGGGAGAGTCTCTCTTCTTCCTGTCCCAGATGTTGCTATGTCTGGCCAAAAAAGTAGTCTGTGCCTGGACTCTGCGCCAAGTGTGAAGGTCCTTTTTCACTCTCATGCAGCTGAGAGGTAACAGGCCTCTCCTCTGGCCACTGTATCCAGTTATAAATGCTGTGTCTTCCTGGCCCTAGTGATTAGTTTCTCTATCCCTTAATCACAATCCATGGGGTTTTTACAATAGTGCCCAGTAGGGCTCACCTAGCTGGACTTCCTTTCTATACTTAACATTATAGTCAATATTGTGATGGGCTTGCTGGTGGCAGCCTGGACCCCAGGTTTTGACAAGGTCAAAAGTGATTGGAAGGGGGAGATGCTAACCTATCCTGATGTGGGAGAGAACTGACCTTCTTGCTTTCTGGATTGGTTCGTTTTGCCACCTGGAGGGAATAAAAGGGCAGTGTGTATGGGTCCCAGGGGGCTTTGACATGGGATGGAGAAGAGGAATTGAGAAGAGATGGTTGAGCTGACCAGTGGGGCAGAGTGGGTACCCCAGAGGAACCCTGGAGGTGCTGCCTCAGGATGGGAACAGTGAGAGGTTGCTTGGTACACAAGTGGAGCCAGGTGGGTTCCAGGACAGACTGAAGTCCCAGGAGCCACAGGTGGTGGCTCAGCTATTCCAGTCCCCTGGTGGGAGGCTGGGCTCAGTGTGCAAGTGGCACATGAATCGGATGCTCCAACCTCCCAGTGTGGAGCCAGGCTCAGCACACAAACACCACATGGATCAGGAGTCCAATCTCCCAACAGGAGGCTGAGTTCAGCATGCATGTGGTGTGCAGAGGCTCCTGGGTGGAGACCAAGGCAAGGCCTGGAACCACAGGGGTGGCTCATGCATATGATCCTTGGTGTGAGGCTGGACAATGTGATGTACAAGTGACAGGTGGAGGGCCCTGGAGGGACTGAAGTTGCAAGTAGTAGTCCAGGCATTGGTGGTTCAGTACTAGAGCTTTTTGCCTGTCACATAGGAGACCTGGGTTCAATTCTTGGCCAAGGTACCAGAGGGGTGAGTTGAGGGGAAGAAGGAATCCCCACCAAAGTGAGTGTTCCCCTCACCCCTCTGGGATCTTTGCCATGCATTCTGTGAACGCTGTGCTTTATCTTTGGGGAACACAGAGCCTAAAGCTTTTGTTACTGTATTTGCTCTTTTAAAAGTATATGTATGCCTAACCCTTACTGGGTCCCCTTTGTTCCCCAGAGGAGTGTACCTTTGCTACTCAGAGTTCCCATATTCTCCGGCACATACATTATATCCCAACTCTGTTCCCCCTTATTAAATGGTATATGGTTAAGTCACAACTGGTGTCTTGGCTCTACTCTATAGAGAATAAGAGGGGAACTGTGCACCATAAGCAGCTATGCCTCCCACAGCACATGCACTCACTAAATCCCTTCAACTGGAGAGGAGGAACCTCATCTGAGTACTACCCGGGGTATATTATGAAGCCCAGGATCCCTGCTTCCCAGAACCAACTCACAATTAGCATTAATGTCATTCCTCTGTGGCAGGTAACGTCTCTCTGGATTCTGCACATATGTTGTTCCTTCCTCTTTGTTAGGAATTTGGATCTCCTGGGCTAGAGGCTACTGTGAGCCTATACTCAGGTGAGCAAGTTTCCCCCTGCTTGCTTTGTCCCTGCCAGGGCAGGCTCTGCTTGGGCTCTACGCTCCTATCACTGTGGTCTTGGGTCTCTCTCCTCTCTTCTGCTGGCATGGTGTGTGCTTTTGTGATGTCAGTCCCTGCACACTGGTCTATCCACAGCTGGCAAGAGGGGGTGGAAATGACACCTGAGGCTCTCCAGTCCATGCCATTCCCAACCTTGCAGGTGAGTCCCAGAGCCCAGGAAGCTTACAGGTGTTCCAACCTCATGCTGGGAGCCTAGTGAAGAGGCTTCTCAAGGTCTCATTGTCCTGGTTCCACTTGCCCAAGAATTCCCCACTACCACAATGTGCAATTAGTGCACATGAATAAAATCCAGAGTGTCAATGCAAGGTCCTACAGGAGGGCTGTGATCTCCTCAAGGCCCCCCTTCCCGTGCCAAGTTGGCCCAAGGGCACCCTCAGATTCTCACCCACTATGTCTTTGTTCCAATATATTAGGGAGGCTGCCTTTATGCCCTCTTGGTCACTTATCAATGGATCCTAAGACCCAGTGGTTTCTTGGACACCTCGTGGGTCCCGCTCTACAACAGGTGCTTCTGGGGCACCCTAGGCCTTCGGGGCTATGCGTGGCTCCAACCACCCCTTTCGCTGTGCCCCAAGCCTCGCAGCTGGAATAGACATTGTTCGGTCTCTCTCAAGCTCCACTCACTCGGGCTCCTCAGTAATGCTGCCCCTTCTCTCTGGGGCTGGGGTCTATGCACCCCGAATTCTGTGCCCTTGCTGGCTCTGGGGTCCCCACTCTACTGTGAGTCCCCTATGAGGCCTCCTACATCCCCTGATAGCCTCACCCAAACCACCAGTGATAAACAGCCACACAACACAAGCCTCTTAGCTATAATGTCACCCGGCTATAACAACGTTCAGTCCTACCAGTGACTCTTTAACTCTCAGTAACTGCCTCTGGCCTCAGCTCCTAGAGTTTATAAGGGCCAGGCCCTGCCTCTTACAGTCAACTGACCTCCTGGTTGCCCCAGAAACCCAGAGCAGGATCCTTATTCCCTGCTAAGGCTCTTTCCCTGGCATTTTCCTCTCTTTAGGAGCAGGGCACCTAAGTGCCCTGAGACACAAAGCTTATTGCTCTTCAGCTTTTTGCTTCTGGGCACAACATTGGAACATGCACCTGAAGCAATTAACTCTGGAGCAATCACTTCTATAACTTATTCATGTGTAACTTGTAGAGCCCAACTGAAGCAGCCCCAGCTGGCAGGAAAGCCCCAGGGGCACCCTACCAGCTTAGGGCTGGTTCAACCATGTTCAATGTGCTATGAAAGGGCTGGCTGGGGCAAGAGTGTTTCACTGCAGGGCTAGCCAGCAGGCAGCCTCCTCACTGAAGCACCATCATGCCTCAGCCAGCTGGTCAGTGTCTACATATGCACTGCTCCACATGAAAAACTCCCTGCTGCAGAGTTTGTTAGTTTTGTGCACCCTGATAGGGGAAACTTGTAAATGCCAAGATATTTACTGAGGAATTAATTAGTCAGCTCCACAATAAATGTTGTGTGTAGACATTACTGTTAATACACAGGTAATAGTAAATAGAGATCCACTGTTTTTTTTTTTTAATTCTTTTTTATGTTTTAAGAAATGTAATCTTTGAAGGGCTATCATTTTAATATCCAGAAAAGAATAATCTGTTCTAGTTTTTGTAATTTTATTCCTTACAATTCAATCTCTTATCATTGGAGGGGAATACTTTCCAAAGCTGAAATAGGCAGTTAGCACCTAACCACTGACTGAAAATTAATGGGAGTTAGGTTCCTGACTTCCATATGTGCCTCTGACAATCTCTCCTATAAGCTTTAATTATGTTTAGTCTGGTGTTGACTTCGTACTGGGCATTATTTTTCACACTGCAGACCTCAACCAAAACTCTGAAATAACCAAAAAAACCCCAAAAACAGAATTTCACCCTTACTCCTTATTTTTAGTTATGAGTAATTTTAAATCAGCAGGGTAAAGATGCTAGATGCTATTATAAGTATTCTAACACTTCTATATTAAACCAAAACATAGCTGGAATGCAGAAATACATTGTTTTAGAACAGATCTGAAGTTTGTTTTTCACTCACCCTGCCATGCGAAGAAACTGTGAAAGGCACACAGAAACACACTAGCACTGGAAGACATACATGATCTTCTCTATTGCACAAGTAGAACTTCTGTAGCTCTAGAGCTATCCATTTCCTATGAGGAATTATGAAATGTAAATGCAAGCTTCTGGGAAAAGTAATGGTAAAATAACAACATCTGCATATTTGTCCCCTTCCCATATGCCTTCACTCTGCTCCCAGCCACAACTGTCCTGCAGATTTTTTATATGTGCAGTAAAAAGAGCTAATTGGGATATGTATACCATTGAAAAGTGATATGGTAGCAGAGGAACTGCCACATTCTGGCAAGTTTCCCTGCTAGGGCAACAAAAGTTGTACAAGTTTCTCTCAGTAGCTATAATTTCCCAATGCTCTAAGCAGCTATAATTTCCCTTTTTCAAGCTTTTAAAACTGTTGTGGGGTCATGCATTTGCTGGTGAAATTTAACATTACATAAATGCAGGTTGTATAGACAATATACTCTTACTGGAAAGTAGCTTAGTTCTCTTGGACTTTTGACTTCTCTTAGATCTCTTGGATTTTCTCCTGCTAGACTGGCTTCTGAAAGAGGATGATGAAGCAATGAAAAAGGTCATACAGTTAAGGAAGTTAGTGTTCCCTTTCTGCATGGTTTAATGCACAAAGGCTAGAATATGACCCCATAATCTTGCAGTCCTTCCAAATAAAAAATTCATGGCTGATTAAAACAAGCAGAAAGACATTTCAGTCCATTATTGATGAGGATCATTAATACTTCCCCTTCAGGAGGGAAAGTTGCCAGCCTTACTTAGAGAAGCAGTGGTTAGGCTTTTGCTCAAACACCCATTTTTATATGATATTAACCAAGACAATTACTGCCATGTGTCATCATTTTTGATTTCTGAGAGGATAACTGAGGTTGTGTTGACTGACCAACTCAAGTAATATCTCAATTTCAAATTTCTTTGATACCTGCCTTCCAAGTCCATGCTTGAAAAAGCATAATCCAATTTTCTACAATTCATAGGCGATGCATGATGGGGCACAAGAGGCATGTGCCACCTATGAGATTGGCCACCGCTGAGGCACTGCTGGCTTCTGTGGGTGGTCGCTGCCCCCCCCATCTTCCTACTGCCAATGCAACCACCAGCCCCACTCACTGCCACTACACCCCCGCTGCTGACACCAGCGCCACTGCCTGCTGGTAGTCACTATGCCCCCCCCGAATCAAGAGGCACACATTCATGCTACAAATGGTTAATTAGCCTCTTCAGTTATGGGCCAGGGTGAGGTATGCAAAGGAAAGACCCCATCTTTTCTTTTACATCTGCAAGGAGGGAAATATTTTTACTTGTTTGTGGGCTGTTATAGGAGTGGTACAGTGCAATGCTTCTTTTCTGAGTCTACCCTTTTCTCTAAAGTTAAGCCCAGAGGGTAGTGCTAGGCTGTTCACTTCCTCTAAGCACTGATCACTCTCCCTAACATCTGTGTTGCTGAGTTCTCCCTCTCTGATCATCATCTGGTGTCTTTTAGCATTACCTGTCAGACTATAGCTTGGCCATTCTGTAACTTCCAGGCCTTCAACACTGATAACTTCTTGCTGCATTCAGTCCTCTCCACCCCTTCCTCTCATCTCTTTTTTTCCATTAGCAAGGGTTGTTGATTCTTGCCATACTTCATTGTCTTCCACTTTTGACTGTTTTGCCTATTTCTTGTGGCATAAGCTCTGCTATATCGATCACCAGCTTTGTTCCATTAAATCAATCTGCTACTTGCATTCCTACTCCCATGAAGTGAGGAATCATTCACAGAAATACTATGACTAGACAGGTGTCCTCCACTACAAATTCATTACTTTTCAGTTCTTTCATCTTCCTTGATAAACAATTCTATTTCACACCCCAAAACACCATCTAACCTTTCATTGTTGTTGACTCGCTCTTCAAGCCATATGATCCTCCTGCCTTCATTTCAACCACTACAGATGATGTCACTTCTTCCAGGAAAAAATATAATTTGACCTCCCTCTTCCATTTGGCTCACTCTCCCATTGCTTATTTCCTTCTACTTCTTTTTCTCTCTTCTTTCCTGTCAAATAAGGAAAAAAATATTGTCTGTTCTCTTCCTCTCACCCATCCATTTTCTGTAGTAACCCCAATCGCATTCCATATTCTGTTGAACTTCATGCCTATTATGATCCCTTCCTTTATTACTCTTCTCAACCTCTTCATTTTCTCTTTCAGAATATATTTCATGATTTAATCTTTCACCTTGAACAAAAAAACCTTGATTCCATGTGTGTTTCCAACTATCACAGTGTTTTCTTTCTCCCCTTTACCTGCAAATTCATAGAACTCATTCTGCAGTCTGGAATTACAATGGCTGTTTGGAATTAATCTTCCTTGATTCTATCCCATCTCCTGCATTTACTTGACATCACTCTCCTCAGAATCTCTATGAATCCTTTCTAATACTGAGAACTAGTATTCCGTTTCATCCAAATTGACCTGTCACACTTTTAATACTGGTAGCTATGGTCCTCTTCTTGAAAACTTGAATTTTATTGGCTTCCATGACTGCCCTCTCCTCCAGTATCTGTGATTATGCCTTCAGCTTGTCATTTGGGAAGTCTTTATCACTCTCCATCTAACTTTCGTTTTGGATCCTAGGCTCTGTCCTTGACCCCCATCTTTTCTTTGTCTACAGGTTTTTTCTTTATTATCTGTGAACGAAAATTCAACTACCATCTGTTTGCTTATGACTCACAGTTACACCACAGTTGTTTCCTTATGTCCATATTGAAATCTTAGCCTGTGTCTATGACATCTCTTCAGAGCTGTCTAGCCATAAACTCAACTTGGCTAAAACAGAGTTCTTGATGTCCTCCTTTCACCTCCGCCAACCCCAATAAATAGACAACACAAATATCTTTCCAGTCAGGTAAATGTGTAAGCTGGATATCATCTTTGCCTTTCACCTCTCTCTAGATTCTCACATGTATTGCTGTGTTTAAATCCTGAATATTCTTTTTATCTAATATCTCTAAAGGCTTCCTTGCTAATAAAATATGTAGTTCATTTTTGTCCCTAACAAAAATATTTCATGGACAAAATTCTCTAGTTAGAATGATGCTTTAACTTCAAGCTAGCTCAACCATCCTGGGGTGGACTGAAGAGATGCCAATACTTGATTAGGCATCTCAAGTTACAGCTCAAATTACAGCAATTTATCAGGTGCTAATCCAATCATTCTGCTAATCCAGCAGATCCTGCACTGCTAATTAAATCACTCTTTGGAGCTGAGTGTTGTTTTGCAGTGTGGCCACTATTCAGATAATTGAAACTCTTCTCCAGGCTTGCACCATTTAACACCTAGCATGGTACATTCTTCTCTCTGGTCTTGACAAATGTATTATTGCCTCTCTTGTGCCCATTCAGAATGCTGCTGAAAACATTATATTCCTAGTTTGCCACCTTGATCATGTCCCTGTCTCTTTGCATCTCTTTATTGATTCTCCTTCTATATCACAGCAAATATCTATTTGATTTAACTTTCAAAGCCATTCAGGACCTAATCCCTCCTTATACCACATCATTCACTACCCATATAGGGACTCCCATCTCTTCTCAGATCATGGTGCCAACTTCCTTCACTCACTCAGAATATTTTCAAACAAGCACCTTCATGCTTTATGACATACTACTTCTCATGTTTAGAAAGAACCCCAGAACATCTGCAAAGCTAAGTAATAACTCTCCTTCAAATCCCTCTTCAAACTAAAACCCAATAAATGTAAGGCAAGACAAGGGAAGGATTTAGGTTTTACTCCCTTCCCCATGAGAAACATAGGTTTTTCTCATGATGGAAAATTCCATTGTGAAATTATGGAATTTCAACAGAAAAAAATAAGCCATTGAGAAGAGATGTTTAGAAAGTGTTTAAAGCTCTGTTCATGTTTGATTTGGATAGCACCAAGAGATTTCAATGATTAATGAACATCTGAACAAAGTATATTGTGTGATACTGTTATTGCCAATGAAATTGCACAACCTTTCTTTTCTGTTTTCCTGATACTCATCTCTCTTCCACTACTGTGAACTTGTCTTTTGTAGAATTCCCCTTCCACCCCATGTACCTTTCTAAAGCTGGCCCTTTAAATCTGAGACTGGGCCCTTTGCCACTGCCTCTTGATTTGTGTGCATTTATACATGCATTTAATCCAGCCTAGATTTACTCTGGTGTAAACTAAGATGAAGTAAGTGTTTTCGGGCTCCAGTCTACACATGTCAAGACTAGGGAGAAAATTTATATCCAGTTCCCTGCAGTCCTGCAATGGGTCCCTGTGGCCACTGGTGGGTGGGGAGGAGAGCTCTAGGCTCTGATTGAAGCTGCCAGAACCTGGCAGCCATTTTTAAAAGCCAGACCTACTCACTGCTCCTTGCTTCCTGCAAATAGCAAATTTAAGAAGGAATAAGGGCTTTTACTATTCAGTAAGTGCCTGCACATATAGACACATGCATTACTGTACAGTAAACTGTGCCAACCATAGTAATGCATCTTATGTAGATGTGCCCCTTCATTATTCACTCCTATTGTATTTTCTTTTAGATTTACCCATGTTATTACTCAGGTGATAACACATTCTTGTACATGTTTTGTTACAGATTTATCCACTTCATTGAAAGGTATGGGAATTCACAATAAATATCTTTAAGACATCCAAGAAAGTCTCCCACCAGCAACAGAGGAGACTAGATTTAATAGTCTTAATATTAAACAAGCAGGGTTTTGGGAAAAACAATTTTATATGCTCTAAAGATGCAATCCTCCCCCCAAAAAAACCCCCAAAACAAAAAAAGGGCAAGCCTTCATTTAAAAATTAATCCTTTGCAGGTTTCCTTTTAATAGCGTTAATTAGTACTGACTGTTCTGATGTATGCATTCCCCTATATGGGAACAGGAAGAAATTTATATCCTTTAAAATGTATTCAGGATTTTGATTTTAGGCAATATGTGTTTTAGAAAATAATTAGATCAGATAATTTTATGTAGTATAATGTGCCTAATTTCTACAGTGGCAAGCAGTATAGAAATGAGCAAGCTGAGTTTGAATTGGGCTGATATACACAAAAATAAGTTCTTAAGAATTTCTGATGTTACTTTAAAAGTAAATTTTGACCTCCTGTGGTTATGAAGAACTTTTAAATTCATAATTAGAGATCACAGTAATATGCCTGAGTCTAAAGGGAAGCAGAAATTGTAGCCCTGAGAGGTATGAATTGCTCCCTTCATCTCAGTAAATCATCAGCTCAGATGTCCATTGATAATGTTTTGATACCATCGATATCGTTTACTTTTTCATTGCCATCACAGAACACACAATGAAGGAGATGGAAGATCATGTTATGGAGACTTACACTATCACCCCTGAGTGATGTCTCATTTTGGTACCATAAATGGATAGCACTTAAGAGATGAAACCACTTTTTAACTCGGTCAAGTTCAGTGGACAGTAGAAATCAGCAAGTCACAGCATGAGCAGGCAGGACAATTGTGGTGTGAGTCAAGGCCACTGAAACTCAGACAGTACATTTCATCATCATGTTCTGAACTTCTGCAGCATCTCCTGTGAGTAGCAGTTCATTTTAGCTTTCCAAGGGAGCAGAGCTTGGTTCAAGTGTTTGGACGAATGCAATCTCCATCTTGTTTTCAATTAGAGCCCTTGACTGGAAGTCAACAGAATATAAATATTAAAGCATTTTATTCACAGTTTAACATGGCACAGAAAAGACCTTTTAGTCTTATAAGTATATGAATTAGGAAACATACCTAAACATGTACCATCCATTTACAGAAAACAATATAGGAAGATACTGTTAATACAAAAAATATATCAATAGTATATAAACTATATATACAATCCCTGCAATCAAGTCTCTGCAGAATTTGCCACCACCCATGCCAACAAAAGACAGTAGAGCTGGAGTTGTGTAAGTGAGGTGAAATAGCAGAGCTGTGTGGGGGGACTTGGCACAGTGTCTGCCTACGCGATGACTGGTTTACATTTTCTTACTTTTAGGCTTATAAAAAGGCATCTCAGAGGTGCTTTAAAACCCAGGTCAGAAGGCAGATTATATCTGTGCTATAAAATGTTCAGTTCTTCAACTCTCCACCTTTGGAGCCCAGTCATGTTTTGGTTTGGTTTGTTTTTTTCAGAGCACAAATCAGAAACAGGTGGGAAAACGCGGAAAAGATAATGAAGATAAAATATGTCAGAGACCAGCTTCACTGCAGAGAGTACAGGAAATATTCGCCACAAGATGGCAGCAATGTCACGTCTTTCTCTGTAGGTTTCCATTGCCCTCGGATTCTTTCCTTTGAGTGAGAACCGCAACATTAATACATAAATACAAGCTTATTATAAAGTCAGCCTACCTCGTTCAGTACCCAGTTCCCACCTTCCTACAACTTACAATGAGAAAACAACTATGCATATTTCACCAAGAAAGAAAACTCATCATAAGTGAATAATTACAACCTTGAAACACCCTCTCTTGAGGTGTTCAGGTTCTTTCCTATGATTCTTTGTATTTTAATTACTGATACAAGTAACATCAAGCATTAATTATGGAGTTAGGCACAGTGTTCAGTAGTAGAGACTGATGTGTTTTGAATTCCTGTGGATCATAGCAAGGTTGGGGTTCCTATTTTTTGGGGGGGGGGGAGGGAGACTTTTTTATGAGGGTGAAAGAGAATTGACAATGGGGCATGAAAAAAGAGCAACTGGCAGAGGACACGTGGCTCAAGGTAATGTTATAATACATCATAGTTCTGTGTTATGGGCGTCACTGAGCTTTGGTTTAGGGTCATGCTAACTAAAAGCCCTTTCTGAATGCTGGCCTGGCCTGGCTGAATTTGAAAAAGGCTTTCTTAACGACAGACATCCTTCTTCATGCCACGAGTCATTAGGACCGGCGCTGCAAAGGCAAAGCACCGTTTCTCAAGAAGACTTTGGCTCCCTAAGAGAATCTGTTTCTTCTGGTGAAGAGCTTGGGAGGGAGGGCTGAGTGCAAGTGCAGGCAAGGCCTGCAAGCCCTGCCCTGCACAGAAGCCAGGGCGAGCAAGGGGTTTCCTCACAGACTTCCCCCTTTCCCCCCTTTACACGCACCCTAGGAAACTAGTATGTGGGTTACAGATGGATAGGGTGGTACTTTGGTGACGGAGCCTGGAGGAGCACACTGAGGACACTGACCCTTTGCAGTGTGGCTCTACCACAATCTGTCATTGTCCTGAGGGCGCTCCGCCAGGCTCCATCACCAAGGCGCCACTTTATCTGTTTGGAGCGCATCCAAACAAGACCCGGAGGCCCTTTTTGGGGAGGGGCGGGTGTGTCAGCCCCTACAGGGCTTGGGTGCCTGAACATCTGCCTACTGCTGGGGACGGCCACGGGCACTGTGAGAACCTCGGCGCGTGTGGAGGAAGGCAGCGCCGGCCTGGCTGGACCTCATTCAGGCGACCTGGAGTTGCCTTAGCCGGCTGCTGTGGGCGTGTGGCGAGCCCCGGGGGACGGCAGGGCGCTGGGGCTGGCTGGGCTGCGGTGCGCGCTGCCGGCTCCTTCCCCTCTCAGTGGGAAGTGATGGTTGAGTCCGGCGGCGGCGGCGGCGGCGGCGGCGGCGGCTTCTCGTGTCGCTAGCAGCCTGTGTGCTGCGCTCGTCGCCAGCTCCCGCCTCCCTCCTCCCTCGCCCGCCCGCTCTCTCCTCCTCCTCTCCCGCACACTCGCCGGCGCTCGGCTCCTCCACCCGCCGCTCTCCCTCTCGCTTCCTGCCTATGCCCCGGCGCCTGCGGCTCGGCGGCTTGTCCCTGTGCAGTGGCCGCGGCCAGCGGGCTCCCCGCAGCCGGCTCCCCCGGCCCCGCGCCGCTCCGCTCCGCAGCGCCGCGATGCTATGAGCGGAGCGAGCGCCCGGTCCTGCAGGAGGCGTTGGATGCAGCGCTGCTCCCGGCACCTGGATCCGCGCTCGCCGCCTCTCCTCGCCCGCTCCTGATTCCTTGGCCCCGCCGGAGAGAAGCCGCTGGGGCTCGGCAGCCGCGGACATGCCGGCGCGGAGGCGACTCGGGTCCCTGGTGCTGCTGCTGCTGCTGGTGCTGCTCGGCGCGGGGCTCCTGGCTGCGGCTCAGGGTAGGAGCCGGCTCCGGCCCCGGGGCAGCGCGCGGGGGGCGGCCGGGCTGCCGGGACGCTGCGCCCCCGCGCAAGTTGCAGGGAGCGCGGCCGGGACGTGGGGCGGGGGGTGCTGCGGAACACTTGGCAACTTGGCCCCGGTGCCGGGTCCTGCGGGCGGACGGGGGTCCTGGTGCCTCCAGCCCCGAGCGCCAAGTCCGGCTCGGGCCGTGGTGCTGAAAGGGCAGCTCCCGGCGGAGCGCGGGGCAGGGGCAGCCTCCGGCCCAGGTGCCAGCACCCCGCTCCCCCACTCCCCACCCCCGGGGTTGCCCGCCCGGAGCCAGCGAGCTAGGGCATGGCACTGCCCTGCTGCTGCTTGGTAGTCCTCGCACGTGCGTGGCACTCCGGGCCCTGGAGGGGCGGGAGAAGGCATCCTCCGGACCCGCATTCCGAGCCTTTGGCACGGGGCGCTGGGGCCAAAGGCGGGGGGGGGGGTAGCACCAGCTGCCGGTGCCCAGGAGCGCTGCCAGCTCGGGGACGTCGAGGGATGGGGGATGGGCACCTGCTGAGGGGGGGCGGGGGGAGCATTGGCAGCTCCCCGGGGACAGGCGAGGACTTGGGCCCCGGGCCGGGCTGGAGCGGGACAAGTTGAGATCCGCGGCACATGCTCTGGCTCGGCTCCTTGGGACGACTCCAGCCCCGTTTGTTGAGACACGGGAGCTGGTCCCTGCGCTTGACATTTAGGAGGTTTCTGTTCATGGCTGACAGCACATATGAAAAGCTGGAGGCTGGATCATGGTTATTCAGCGCGGATCCGACGTGTTTTGCTTGCATACAAAAGCTTTGCCTTGAACCTTTGGGCACTGCCTCCGATGCTGCTCTGCAGAATATAATTACACCTCACTTAATGTGGAGCAGGAAGGCGCCTACTTAAAGGCTGCAACCCGACTTCAGAACCAAGCCAAACAACAGGTAGAAGAGGAATCAGCGGGGACATTTGACATAATTCTTCCCCATTTACGTTCCCAGGCAGTAGAGCACAGGTATCTATATTTAGTAGAATGTAATCATAAGGTTGAAATTAGATTTACAGTTTAGAGAGAGAGAGAGGGAGAGAACCCACTGCTTAGTTACATGAACACAACTGGCTTTCAGGAGCACATAAAATCACAATTAACAGAGCCCAGGAACTCTTTATTTTACTTGTCCTATAGTGGGGAATTAATTTCCTGTGGATTGTAAGAGAAATGTACTTGGTTTATATATATAAAAGTTACTGATTACATATGTAAGTGTGTGTATATGTGTGTGTGAAGAGCTCCTCTTTTATATATATATATATATATATAAAAGAGAGGTCTATATATAGAGCTCCTCTCTCTCTCTCTCTCTATATATATATAGCTCTAAAATGCTGCATTTCTGTAGGTGTTGCCTTGCACATAGTTTTCTTTCTCCTTTCTGTTGACCAGAGGTGTGCTGCCTTCTGCCTTGTCCTTTAATGGTAATATCAAATGAAATCCCAAATCAGAGGTGTACTGCCTTCTGCACTATCCTTTATTGGTAATATTAAATGAAATCCTGGCCCCATTGCTACCATGCCTTTGTCTGTAACTTTTATAAGAACAAGAAACAATTCAATGTGCATAGAGAAATGCTTGCATTTTTTCTCCATGGTATAGTAGAATTGAGGTACCTTTCTCTTAGTTCTTTGCAGCTGCTATCATTCTGTCTTAATGATGTATCTGAGTATTTTGGAAAATAGGTAAAGTTAATTTTTCCATTTATAAACTCCATACATATAGAGAGGCAAGCATGGAATCTTTTAAAGATATCACTTCCTCAGAAACTATTCTAGAGTAGCAATAATGTTTCACAAAGAAGAAAGAGCACTAAGCTTTGTATGTGAGGGTGGCTTGTCTATCAGAGTCATTTCTTAATTCTAACAGGCTATACCTGGGCAGTAATAAGCAAAACACTGAAGACTGTTGATTTACTTTAAACATGCAAAAATATAGCAGCACCATTATTTTTTTATTTTCATTTTTTAAAGATCAAAGTTGTAAGAGGGAAGGAACTGTGAAGATCCATATTACTGTTAGACTAAAATTTCTAGCAGGTTAAATCGCTCTTCTGATGGAATCTTAGTTCTGTGAGTCAGCTACTTTATCTTAATGCATTGATAAAATGCTTTAAATCTGGTAAACAAAGGTTTCCAAATACTATCCTTTAAAGATCCTTTACCTTATTTGTTTGCATCACCTTGTAACACTTTCATCAACATTAAGTTGCCACATTTGTTTATAAACATTTCATTTGATACTGTAAGCTCAGTAGTACAATTTAAATGATTAGAAAAAAAATTGTTCTTAAATTATATCTGTGAATGTACTCTTGCATATGCAGCTTAAGGTTTTTCAAAAACAAAATAAAAAACACTTTACTTTTACATAGCCTCATCTTATTGCTACCATTTGCCAAAATAAATTATTTGACTATTACACAGGAAAGTTCTCACTGCGTTTAAGTCCTCCTCATGTGTATTGAATTAAGAGTGTTTTCCTGCTTTCGGGTCATGTATATTTTACTATCTCTAAAACACTGGAACTCAAACTTTGGAGATGGCCTTTCCAGAGAGGCTCCAATCTCCTTCATGGAAGCTCATGCAAGTTCAGGGAAAATGAGTTAAAAAAAAAGAGAATATGCTGTCTATTTTCTTCCTTCGCTATCCCTCTCTCTCTTTTGCTGATACCTTTGCCAAAACCAGAGCCTAGTGGTGAATACTGAGAAGTGAATGCTAAGTATTCCAGGGATGATTCCTTTTTTGCTCAGTCCAGAGTAGAAATAATCTAGAAGGAAAGAAAAACGAACAGGCAGCTTTGTCCATGTGATTGAATTGTCATGTTTTAAAGACTTTTTATGAAGGGCTTGATCTTATTTTCCAGTTTTAATATATATTTACATTAGGCAAGTCTCAAATACTGTGCTTACATTAGAAAGGAAATAATGGGGGGAGTTTGAGAAGATTACTTTGAATAGCTTATATCAGATTCCCAAAATAAAACTACTCGTATTTATTTATGTCCTTGAGCTCAGCACCACACATTAAAAGGTCACTGGTCATACAGAAGATACAGTACCAGCAGACATCATCCTTCTATCAAGGGATATCTGATATATATAGTAGTATGTTAACATGAGGACATCAGAATGGCATAGAAAAGCCCAGACATATAAAGTGATGCTCATTTGCAGAACTCCTAAAATCAATGGCTGTACAGAGCATTTAGCACTTTCTGAGGTTTGACTGTATATATAGGAAACAGTATGATTAGTTTCTTTTGCTTGCTTTAATTTCTTCTCCATCTCCACATACTTCTACCCTTTTGTAACCACATATGTTACATATAATTTAGATCTTGCATAATTGTTTCTTTCATTTTTTCTGTATAAATTTGGGGTCTGATTCTTGGAAAGTAAAGGAATGTGGGTTCAGAAAACATTGAATTAATCCATTGAATTAATTGAAACATTGATCCTACTGAATTTATGAAACTGTACGCAAGTGTCTTCATCTCAACAACAGGCATTAATGCATTAGATAATTGCGGTGCTTGGGGTCCATGTGGGAGGTGGCTGAGAACGCTTAATGGAAACAGATTTCAATCCACGTACCACTAACCTTTTCTACATGTCATGTTAACCTGCAGTCACAAACTGTGTTAGAGCACTGACTGGTAACTGTTGTGAACACAAATTTTTTTTGGACTTTAAAGATATGAAGTGACTCTGAACTTCTAAGTTGCTAAGTATCTCTGAACTTGCCAACTTTTAGTGCTTGGAAAAGGCCTTGTGTAATTGTTTTGATTCAACAAATCACTTTACATCAGTAGGCCTGTATCTATACTGCAGGGGATTGCCATGTTCACTGTGTTGATAATTAATGTAGCAACATTTTTAAGAGTGGACAAAAAACGTAATAAAGTTCAATGGCATTACTTTGGATTTATATTTATTTCAGTGAGATAAAAATCTGGCCCTTGTTCTCCATATGGATGCAAAAATAAGATTATAAGGTTAAGCAAAATTTCTTCCAGTTCTGAAATGAACATAGAAAGAGTGTTATGGATATTCCTTCTTACTTTTACTTATATGCCTCACTTTTCTATGCTCTTTAAACCATTTTTGTCAACTAATAACTTCTGAAATAGGCATGAATGCCACCGATGCCTGAGGAAAACTTTAAGATCTTGCTTTGTCCTTATACAACTTTGTTTTAGCTGAATGAAACTTTCAGTCAACCACACAAGATTCCTATTGTGATTAAGAAAATCTACACTAGATTTGTTATAAACATATCTCTAAGGAATAAGTGCTTAAACAAATTACTTGGATTAGCTCTAGTGTTATACTGACATGCTAAAGCATAATTTATCAGTTGTCTACAGTTTGAAATTGAATACTAAATGAAAACATATGCATAGATAGAAAGCATTTTTTGTCTTTACTACAAGAGTATTACTGCATTGTATTGTCAATAACAAGTCATACCATGCTTTCGAGCATAAATATTTTTTGAATTATCTTCCCAGACTGGAACACTGCAAACCACAACACTTTCCATCCTTTCTCCCTGGAGAGCACATTCAGTTAAAATGTGAGATTTAATCATTCCTATTTTTCCAATTATTAGCCAGGATTCTTTTTGATTAATCCGAATATCATCAATGGTTTTCTGTCAATGAAAGATCTGCAAAAAACACAGTTTCTTAAAATTTAGTAATGCTCTAATTTCAAGTCTAAAAATTAATCAGAATTTGTTTTATCTTTATAATTATTTTTCAGCTATGCATTTATGCTTAGCCTCAAATATTGATTCTGGCTTTTTACACCCTAATACACAATATTTTTAAATGAAGCAAACACATTTATTGCAGTTTGAAAACCAGATATAATTAAGCCAACAGTTTTTCAATTTATTTCAACAGTAGTTGGATATTCCTCTTCAATTATTAATTCCCAGAATAAGGCAGACAGAAGAGAGCCTGTTTGGGATACCACACCTTCCTCTTCACCACTGGAAACTTTTATCAGAGTTTATACCAGTATAAGCAGCAAAGTTGGGGTATATCCAAGCTAGTGACCATGAAAGCATTAATAGATCATATATCTATGTGTTCAACAATTGTCCAATATATAAAAGCAGAAATGTAATTTTACACAACCTCTAGCTTGCCTCGCTTTTTGTTCTTTTATTTCTTAAAGAAATTACTGAGGACCAAAAGTGGAAAGCTCTACTGTCATTTTAGTCTAGAGATGTTTTTGTTTCTCCTGCAGGAATACTGCAGTGTGGGATCCACGTTCATTTCTTTTGTTGTACAGTAGCATCCTGAAAAATGTTTGTGACATTTATTCATATAGTGCAAAGCATTATGAATTAAACTTTGCACACAGATTTTATTTTGCAAACCAAGGCCTAAAGAATTACCATTCTTTAAAAAAGGGAATTGTGCTTCTCTTGCTTTTCACTTTATTCATAATTCCAAGGCAATGGCTTTTAAAATGAAAAGTTGCAAAATGCAAAGTTTTACATTTTTTCCATAAGAAAGTCATCCTTGATTCTTCTTATAAAGGGATCTGGTTGCAGCTCTCATGTTTCCATTTTTTTATGGCAAATGTTTAACATCTCCTTTTATTGCAGCAAACAAACAGAAAAACTGAGGCCAGAGTTGTACCTTTTTGTTTGTTGCATAACTTTTTGATCAACTGTTACCATAACATAGAGTTTTGAAATCATACCTTCCTACTTTTTGTTTGTTAGCAATTTGACAACAAACAAAAATGAGAAGAACACATGAATATTCTAATCTATGGTATGACATAGGCCATAACTAGAAGTGAGTAATAGGGGCAACATAATTGCTGCCTACTTAGGGGGCAGGGTGCAAGAAAAAGCAGTTACTGTCAGTAGCCACATGATCACAATTGTGAACTGGCTGTGACTGTTTTTGCTTTTCCCAGGTTCCCTGGTTGCATCCCTACACTGCTGCTTAGGCTGGTACCAAAATAGCAGCAGTAGTACACTATGTTCTGGTAATCTTGGGAGTAGTTCTTTTTTTAGCAGTGATCTATACTAGGTGCCCCCTGCCGCTGCAGACCCCAATGGCCATTCACATATCTAGACACTAAAGAAGCTCCCTAGTTTCCATACAAAAAAATTGGGAGAGACGATTCTAACTGTTTGTGGTCTGAGTCTTAATTGTAGAATTTTCTTGAGCGTTTGACTTTGACTTTCCAGTATAAATAATGTTCCTTTACCATAATACTTCAACACATGCACAAAAAATAATCATTAATAAGTATACTATTAGTGCTGACAGGACCCAGTTGAGAAGAAGAAACCATATCGCTGGGCACTTTACAAATATATATGGAAGGATCCTATCTTGCTTTCTACATTTGACAAGTGACTGCAGTAAATAATAAGCAAAAGGGGGAAACCGGGGATGAGAATAAAGGCAATGCTTGTGAAATAGGAATAGCATCCTTTTTTCTCCCTTCAAATTAGAAATGGCTTTTTACTGCTTTCAAAGTCCACACTTCTGCATAGATTTCCATGATATTAGGGCCATATTTGTAGTAAAAACAATGCAAAAAGTTTAATTTTTGTTAAATATAATTCTGCACAACTTTAATTGTGAAACAAATATTAATGAAGAATTGCATTTTGTTCTCATTCATGCCTGTGGGATACCAGTACAGAATGTGACTGCTTCAAGTGACGAAGTAGACTATTTTAGTTCTACCCCAGCAGCCAGACTCTGTATTGGTATCCTGCTGATGTTTCTGATAATACAAAGATTGAGTCATACCAAGCGTTTTTGGGGAATGCTATTGTATATTGCACTCTTAGATCTCTAGTACCATCAAGCAACTGCTGATATTAGAGTAAGTGACCTTCTGCAATCTGAAGACGTATCTCTTGGGAAATGAAATTGATTTTCTTTATCTTAGCACGTGAATATCCAGAAATCCAGAAAGTATATACACTTTGACCCATTGTTTTCAGTGGCTCCAAGAGTGAAGAACATAGTGCTAATAGATTTTAGGAATCAACAGCAGTAGCACAAGTAGCATTTAGATGAGTAAGCTTTATTTAGCCAGTTTTCTCTTGTTTTCTTATGAAACCTATGTAACAGGGACTGTACTTGGTCAATTAATTAAAACAAGTGTAAATGCTGAGATCTTATTAAGTTTTCTGTAGGTCCATAATGCAGTTTCATTTAAAGGAGTCTGACAGCCTATAGTTAAAAATCCCTGCTTCTATTTACAGCCAGCCAAATTTAGCTTAGATTTTGGTACTGAACTATTTAGTCTGGGTTGCATAAACGTTGAAGTCTTCACATTTAGAACCTTATCTCAAGCCTGGGGAACTCTATGAAAATGGATAAATCTCATATTGATAAACAGAAGACTAACTCCTATTTATTGTTATGCAAATTTCCACAGGGATATCATTTAAATTAAAGATATACTTTGGATTGGTCAACAGATTTCAAATACAGTGCATCTCTGCTCATTTTCACTAGCATGTAATTATTTGCTTTAGAGGAGAGATTAACCTTTAATTGGTTTCTTTAGTAACATTTAGTAAACAGACTGATAGAATGGAGATGATCCGTGCAAACAGGAAAGAAGGATTTCTTCAACTCATGTTGCCATGACAATTTAGTTTTTTCTGTCAAATCTTGAGAGGCTCTAGAGTCCTTTCTTTAAAGCAATACATCAGAGAATACTTTAGA
The DNA here is from genome assembly GCA_030014935.1 of Caiman crocodilus. Classification (NCBI taxonomy): domain Eukaryota; kingdom Metazoa; phylum Chordata; order Crocodylia; family Alligatoridae; genus Caiman; species Caiman crocodilus. The sequence goes on along the minus strand of JAGPOW010001376.1, from coordinate 260,929 downwards.
ATTCCAAGTTTCACTGATTTTATTTTTTAATAAATTAATTCAACTGAGAATCTGCTTCCTTAAATCTCTTACGCAGCTACAAACTGGATCTGTCATATAGATACAACATGTTGCACTTCTATCCAGAGAACTGAACTGGTCTTGGATATTTTATCAGGGTGTTTAGATTTCTTTTTGTAAGCATGATATAATAATAAATAATAGTCATCAAAATAATAATAGGTATTGCAAAATGGAGAGGCCAACATATAATTGTCATTTTGATCTCCATGACGATATTTTATCTTGCAGCTTTCTATTTTTAAAGAATTAAATTACAGAAGGATTATAGAACAAAGACGAGCTAATTATTATATTTCTTTTAAAACCCTAATTACAAAATTAGTTCAATGAAATGTTACAAAAAATTAAGAAAGCTATATTGTCAAGTTATTACTGTCTAAGGTCCTTTGGGGCTGATACTGTAACACCACTAACCAACGTGAATTTTCTCTTTTGAGATACGGTCAACAAAAATGAACTTTTTGAACACCAAAAAGTAGTCTAACAATGTTTTGAAGTAGTTTCTAAAGAAACATGCTGTTGGTTAAACAATTTATTTTCTAGATTGCTGCTGGAAGTGAAAGGAACATGGTATAAGAAAGGATGATGAAGTTCAGTTCTATTTCTAGTTTGAAAATAGCTTTCTCTTTATGGTAGGCAGGAAAAGCAACTCAGAAATAGTTCCTTTTAAAAAATGCTTCTTTTAGTGAATGTTTGATGACTTGAAATTGTTTGAGTCTTACACTGCAATGGATCTAAGGTGACTCAAATTTCTTTAAAATGAAGTTAAGAAAATGTTTTGTTAAAGGAAAACAGTTTTTGAGTTGTCAAAAATACCTATATGAAATATTCTATTTCTATGCACATGCATAGTAGTCCTGAACATTTTAGTGTTCATAAATATAATATTAATGCTGGAAATGATAACATGCCCAGAATCCCAAATGAAAATCTGTGGCAGAGTTCTTTCTCATTTATTTTGATGCAACCTCTTTGGAGTGGTAACCAGCTTTCACCAAATGGTGCAATGATTTGGCCTGGAGTAATTTCAACCACTAAAAATCATGGTTGTTCAGATTTGGTCAGCCTCAATACTTTCTTTCTTTTCAGAAGGGATGTTCATTGAGTAAGGAATATATAACGCCATCCCAAGAATTCACTGTTGCAGTTGTTAGTCCAATCTGACCTTTCATTCTCTGTATAACTTACAAGTTACCAGTAAAGCCTCTCAGTGTATCCACAAAAATGTTTACCTACTTAAAAGAATATTTGACAGAAACAGACTTGTGGATGGAGCATATGTCTAATATGCCAAATCATACCCATTCCTCCTGAAAACAACTTCTTACCAAAGTATCTGAAGAAAGAGGAAGTCTGTTTATTGAATAAAACAACATGTGCAAACTAAGTACTTTAAAGCTTCTGCCTGAGCTCATTTTACCTGAGTAGCAAGTTTTGTTTAAAGCTGGCAGCTGAAAAAAGGAGAGAAGGTGTTTAGTGACAAGAGTCTGGGTTTTTATGTATCTTTGTTTTCACCCTATTTTCAGTTGTGCCAAGTATCTGCAGTTCCAGTTTACATTAACTGGAACTAGAGACTCAGCACCTCTGGGCCTCAGGTCATTTGCACTTCATCTATATTTACATCTGAGACTTATCCTATGCTGAATGTAATACAAAGCTGTAAAGAGAATGGATGCAGTATACAGCAATATCAATTAGATACTGTTATCCTTTTCTTGTAAGGTAGCTTCAGCTAATGGTTCTTTAAGATCCAAAGTAAAGCTGGCAGATATATAACAGTTTTTTTGTTCTTTAAAGTGCTACTATACTTGTATAGTAACTTGAGAGAAAATATCTGAACAGGACATATTGAAGAAAAGAATGGCTGTGTTTATACAACTCATACAAACAGTCAGTTGCCAGATGGTCTTGTAGTTCACACTCTTGCATACACTGTACTGGGAACCAGTTACATTTTATTATCTAAGCCCTTTTTCTCAGGAATAAGGGGGAAGAACTTGCAGATATCCTTGCTGTACTTATCCTACTCCAATTAGCACAAAAATATACTTATTAAGAGACATATTTATTCCACTGAGGAACAACTTCCTTGAGAGGGGTGGTTCTGTCCCTCCTTAGCAAACAAAATACAAAGAAAGCCTCTCAACTGTAATTCTCTAAGAGGCTCAAGAAACATTCTTGCCACATTGGATAGTATGTAAAGTAGGATATATTACTAGCTGCCAACAGCCCTTTTCTTTTGGCAACAGGCACATTCGGGGAGGGAGAGCAACTGCATAGAAGCCCTTGGGATCCCAAAAGTGCAGGAGCTCAAATCTGCTGCAGCTCTTTTATCAGCCCCACATATTAGAATGATATCCTACTACCTCCACTGTACAGCTGGAGATGACCAGAGTTGAACTGTTTGTGGTCTTGTGCAGCATTAGGTACTTGCACAGTGTTTATAAGAGCCAGATACAATGCTGACTGAGACGGAAAGACCACAATCATGTCATTGATTCAAGCCTATTATAATCAATCATTCCTACTATTAATATGTATTGATGACAATAAAGATATTTTAGAAGGATATATATAATCCATAATCTTAATGGGCCCAGTTCACATTTGGTTTCAAAAAGTTGTCTTCAAAGGAGAACTTAATTGACAGAAGTGGAGTTTACGTGAATGTTTTGGACATGCCTCACCATACTAATCATTTATTTTCTCTTAAACAGAAGTATTTCAAGTAACTGAATTGACAATGGTTTCCTGAATCAGTATTCAGTGACAACTGCCCACATCTGTGTAATCTAAAAAACCCTCACAGTACATAAAGATCTATCTCATAAAAGTAAAATAAATTTAAAAAGGTAACTGTCTTTGCACTGAAAAGATGAAGTACAGCCCATGATGAAGAAAGGGGCTCTTGCAGTGAAGAAACTATGTCAGATGAGTGAATAGCATTCAGCTTGCAGGACAGTAAAGACAACCTTTGGAAATCATTCTTAGATTTCATTGACTCACTCACTGATAGCACCATATAAAGAGATAAGCTGTATAAAAATGGGACATCTGAAAGATCATGATAGCGTGCAGTGATAATTTCAATCAATTATCCCTTTCTTTAATCTTTGTTTTTGTCATTTCTCTGCTTCATTTCAATTGATTACTAGTAATGATTTCCTATTTATACTAGTCTATAAGTAGAATCCTAGTTATACAGTGATATATGGGTGTAATAATAAATTATTATTTATTGTTTGTATTATTGTAAGGATTATATGCCTAACAGAGATTGAGATGCCATTCCAGGCATTGTAGAAATAGAGGACAAGAAAACTATGTTGTTTAACTAGACTACATATACAGAGTATATGATGATAAGCAGAAGCAGAGAGAGTGAAGTTTTATTCCTAAATTTTATTCCTAAAGTCAAATAGTAAGCCAGGCACAGTCAGGAAAAATATATATATTCTTGTCCTTGATTGTCTAACTATGTGAGAGTGCATTTACCTCAAACAAGTTTAATATCTTTACATGCTGGCTATGTTCTTCAGCTCAGCATTCTTTACTCCTGGGTTTTATTTTCTAGTATTTTCTATCACTATGTGTGCTGGTGAAAGAAGCTTTAGTAAAAAATGTTTCACACTATAACTTTCCTGCTAAATAGTTCCCCACTGATCCCCTACAGGCTACTGACCTCACAGTCCTTTTGAATATAAATGTCCTGATTGTAAACCCCAAGTAGATAGCCTTTAATATTGTTCATATGCAGCCAAAAATATCTGCTGTTAAGTGCAGTAAGTGGGAACCTTTGAGATGAGGTAGTTCTGCTTTGGAGGGTAAAATTCCTTCCCCAGTGCAGAGCACGAGAACATAGCCTGTGCACCACTTATGTTCCATTTAAGCTCTATTTTGATGACTAAACTGAAATCCAGGCCTGGTGTTAGTTTATTTCATCTGGGAAGAAAACTGGACAACAGGCTCAAGCAGATCCTCAACATGAAATATTCCCTCCTCTATCCTTTTTTACCTCTATTTTAAAAATCCCTTCCTATTACCCTTTTCCACATTGTTTAATTTAATCCATAATTTCCTTCTTGAGCAGGTAATTGAGTTAAGCCCCAGATAGATGAATATTGACAGGTTGTTGTAAATAACTCTGAAATCAGGAATGGACAGGTGTGCAACTATCCTTGAGTAGTTCACACAATAGTAAGCTACACTGAACCACCCAGATAGTGGGAGAGTCTTTAGCAAATTGTTAACTCACGATGGAGGCAGACAAATGAAACCAAAACCAATATAGCTTATGCTGGTAGGCTATTTTACAGCATATTGTCTATTGAACTGGAAGAAGTTACTCTTGATTAGGGGACTATATTACCTATCTGCTATGTTCTTACACTGCTATAATAATGATTACACTTTCATCTGACCAGGGTTTTAGAAACAATCTTTGTATTTATTTTTTCAACCTGAGGTGTTGGCATTTAATTCCCATATGGAGAAAAGCACAAGGGGCTATACTTTGAAACTGTATTTTGTGCATCCATCCATGTACAGAGGTTCAATACAAGACTGGGGTATCTTCTAACAGAACTAAAGTAGGACAAAAAATGCATCTGACTTTGAATTGCATTCTTGTGCATGTGTAAGTGTTTTTGGATTTAAAATATTATGCCAGATGATTTTAAACTCATCAGATAAATATTTCTTCAGAGGCATGTAAATAACTACATTATGTTTATTAGTATTATCTCCAAACAGTATAAATGCATCACTTCCTAATTCCTCTTATTTATTTCGCAGTGATCACAATGCTGCTATTGAGGTTGCTTATGACACTTTTTAGAAATCTGTTTCATTATAAATGGTCATTTGGGCCAGTTTCATTATTTACTCCTAGTTTTTACCTAAGTCTCATTATTGTCATTGCTATTTTTTGATTGCTTGGTTTTCTATAAATAGTATTCATAATTTGCATTATGACCTTCAGGGCGTGTCTACACATTGCTGTATGGTGATGTTGTTACAGCACTGTGTTTTAATACTTCCTTTTGGAAGTACTAAAGCATGGCATAGTACGGGCAGTTACTGTGCCATGTGCGTGGTGCACAGTTAGATTTCACTGCTAGGTCACCATAGCGGTGCGCTATGCCAGGGGAGTGCACTCCTACAGCGACATAGCTGGTAATCTCATTTAGACCCATGCTATCTCTATGTTGCCATAGCATACTGTATGGTGACATAGTGCATCGCTATGTTGCCTTAGGGCTGCCTGTAGACATGCCCTAAGAATAACAAAGATATGCAGCATTTATCCCATGAGGGTTTCTCAGGGGCCAGCAGATATAAATGTATATAGAAAGTCAGACTGTATATGGTGCCAAGTTCATTGTGGCAGGTGCTAAGTGATCTCCTCCATGTAAGTCTAGTCTCCTGATGTATGTGAGTATCTGACTGATGATAGCAGATTATGCAAGAGGGCTCTTTTATACAAATTTGCCTCTGTGCAGCAGATCATCCTATATACCACTAGGCCTATATACCTCTCAAATTCCACTTCTCCCCTGGTTAGAGGGTTTAAATGTCTGTAATTAGCATATAGGATTAATATGAACAGGGACAAATTTTAACCTTCATTAATATTATACAGACCACATAAATACTATAATAGTACAGAGGTGTGGCAGAGTGTGGAGTCCAAAATTGCTAGATGTGATGCTCGCCACAAGATGCTAGGTTCTTTGTTTACCATTGGCTGGAAACAACAGTGTGCCTTGACCATAATAGCTTTTTGGATTCTTTGCCTTGAAGAATTCTGACTCTGAATCCAATATTTCATGGCTTTTTGATTAACTAAATCTAAGAATTTAAAATTATTTTGATGCAGGAAATTTTTAAAAAATATTAAAACAAGCAACCCTGAACAGGTCACAATCAAACATCAGATTTAATTTACAAATCCTTTATATTTAATTAAAATATAATTATTCACTTTGAGTAGCAAGTGTTTAATGATGGCTTCAGGATGACATCAAAATTAATTGTGCAGTGCTGCAACTATGCATTAAGCTTGCTTAGTTTTAAATTACTCATTGATCATAAGAAAACATGTCATACAGAATATTTCAACCATTCTCATAGAAGGTACATTACAGTCATTTTCAGGAATTAGTACAACACCATCTTTTTCAGAGAAGATTATTTAAATAGGTTTTGTCAATAAACTGTGATGTTTTGTATTGTTACGTTGCTGAGTATATTCCTTCAAGTACAGATATTTCTTCTTTCCGTCTAGTTTCACTTCCATTTAATATTACTCACCTACCTGAAAAATTAAGGAAAAAAATGTTGATTGTACTTATATGGCATACTATAACTTACTTATTGAAGGTCTGTCTCTGAGTGTGTCTGAATTGAGTACAAATGGTGCCAGACCCGCAAAAGGACTAAGGCACCTAAGCCTCTGAAGCTACCTACATACAATATTTTGATTACCAAAAAAAATTTACCTTCCACCTAATTTGAGGTATACCCAAAGTCTGTAAATACTTTTATTTTCATCAATAAATTTACTTAAGAGAACAAAGTTTTGCTTCTGTGCATATCCATAATTGTTTAAATATAGCTACTGCTGAACAGGTAGGCACATGATCCTCACTGGATCCACAAGCTAGATGTTCCCCTATTTATTTTGTCTTCAGGGGCCAATCCAATATCCATTCTAAAAACATAGCTATATGATAAGGCCCAGCACAAATCGTAGCTGGATGAGAAGGTAGTATACATATAATGGCCTAGTGGTGAAATACTCATCCAGGATGTGGGCTACTTGTATTCAATTCCCTCTTCTGCCAGATGGATTGAAACTGTTTTATTGACATGCCAAATTAAAGCGATAACCCCAAGATCAGGCATGGTAGGAATCAGTGTTCCTAACCCCTCCTGTTGATATTCATCTAAGAAAGAAGGAAACCTGGGTCCCAAACCCTGCTCAAATGAATACTTCATCTGAAATACTTTATCACTGGTGTAGGGACTAGAACTGAAGTCTTCTTTCTTTCAGGTGAATACTGTATTAGGTTACAGTGTCATGCTGCTACTTCTCTCTCTTTCTCTCCTCATTAGCATTCAAACATCCCATGCAAACTGAGACAAAATATTCCAGGAATATCCTATAGCCTGATCACTACAGCATGTATTTAGGAGATGGGAGGTGGTAGATGGAAGTGCAGATTCTCTGAGGATAAGTACTAAATTGCATAGGGAACATAGGTACTGAACATGAAGCTGTTGATTCCCCTGGGCTACAAGACATCTAAAAATAAGATGCCTTTTGGATCTAGCTCCCATGTCTTTTTTAGTATGTAATGAATCAGTTCTAGGACTAGGTGCATATTAATTAGTGTGTTAAACTCTTCAATACAACCTCCTTTAACATCCTTGTAATCTTGCAAAGAAAATCAGGGGATTATCGAGAGGGTTGTTTGGGTTTGATTTTCAATCTGTGTTTATTTAAGACCTGGACCGTATATATTTGTGCTTATGGTTGGCTTTCAGGAACCTTTAACAAGCAAACCCTCTCATACAGCTCTGTTGACATCATTAATGATATGGAAGAGAAGAAAGAATCTAGGTCTATGTATAAACCACCCATTTTCATTTCCATAAATTTGGTGTAAGGTGTTACCATGGTGACAAATGCAGAATAAATACCAGCTTTTGATTTGTAAGAGAGCGAGAGAGAGGGACACAAATTGCAGGCATCCTAATCCATTGTGTAGGGGAGTACCATAGGTGTGTTCTACTCTTAGGCACCTTCTGCCTCCTGATCCTGTTCATTCCATAACTGATTCCATTGTTCATGAATGCAGCTGTCATAATAAGATATGTTAATATAAAGAGATCTTGTCTGAAATGCCAGAACCCAGCCTGCTGAGGGTTTTGGAGGTCAAACCTTAGACCTTGAACTTAAACTAGTATTTAATAGAAACTTCCTGAAGAACTGGAATGACGTAGTACTTAGCAGAAGCAGCACTAATGCAAGTATTTTCATTCAGAGGCATAGTGTGTTGCAATTACTAAGATTGGAGGTCATGAATGTATGGATTGCTGTAACCCAGTTCACATCTCTCATGATGGTACACAGTGTTCTGTTCAGCTGTAGGTAAAAGAAAGCATTTTTAGCAGCTGTTTACTTTTGTCAGTAAAGAATACAGATGTCCAGAAATCGTATACTTTCCTAGGCAGAATTTTGACAAATATGAATTTCAATTAATATCATCGTTTTGCTTGGGTTTTTATATTTGTTGTTTTTGCTTTTTATAAGAAAGCATACCACTTTAACCAGAAAACTGTCTGTTTTTATAGGGGAAAAAATGGCAATCCAGTTTCCATCAAAAAATCTAAAAAAAATTCAGCCCTTGTGAGAAGTCCAGAGATTGTATATGGACATTATTAAAAAGAGATCCATTTGGGGAAAATTCTTGAGGACTGAAAAGAGCAAATAAATCTTCATTATTTAAAAAAGATTAAAGACAAACCAAAAAACTGCAGATCACTTGGTTTAACAAGGATTGCAAGGAAAATGAAAGTACCATACGGAAAGTGTGAAAGAACAGCTTGAAAATCAGTTTGATTAAGGATAACCAGCATAGATTCAGGCAGGGGAGGTCATGCTTAACTAACCTGCTGGAGTTCTTTGAAGATATTACTGCCATGATAGATAAGGGAAATTCATGTAGATGTAGATGACTTACAATCATTTGACAAGGAACCACATCTGAGATTAATGGCTAAGAGAAATCATCATGAAAGTAAAATAGACTGCTGGAAAGAAAACTAGTTTAGGAGTAGGATACAAAGGGAAAGGCTAGGTAGACTATCATGATAGTTACCGTTAGGAAACGCTGCAATTTGTGAGCATGCATAACTGCATAAAAATCATGTGAATGAGAGTTATAAACAAGATTTCCAACTTTGCACCAGATACTAAAATTGAAAGCAGATCAAGTAATGCAGAGCAACATGATAGTATTATCATTTATATTACTCAGGTAGCAGAAAAAATGGAATTTGATTAAAAAATAAAATAATCTAGGAACACAAAACCAATTTTCAAAATGCTCACTAAATAGGACTAACATTCTGTAGACTGAGCAAGAAAATGATTAGGGGTTATTAACGAAATAATTTGAAGCCATCAGCCCAAAGCAAACCAACTTTTAAAGAGGTCTACATGATACAAGGTATTTCAAAGACAACACAACAATGAAACAAAGCAGAGGGTATTGATGCTATACACAACCCACCTCCTAAAATCTCATATAGAATATGTTGTACTTTTTTGCTAACTATACTGTGGTGATGGTGGGGAACTACATAGGACAATCAAGACTGATATTAGGTCTAAAATACATGAATTGTGAGAAAGTTAAAGAATCATGTGCTGATTGATTCTAAAAGATTTATGGTCTCATTTTGCTTGACACATGACAACAGCCTTAAGAAAGAGAAACTGCTTTAAATATCTTACAGCCTGCTTCCAGTTCTCTTGGCTCAGAGAGCAGCAGCGACAGCAACTGGGCAGGCAAGTTAGCCCTTCTCTGCCCTCTCCAAGGATAGATACCACGTGGGCTGCCACAAGTAAGCTGGGGAGGGAGGCAGAGAAGATGTGAGCAGGGAAGATCAAGGGTGCTGGGGAGGGTGGTGGGAGAAGTGGGCCCAATCCAAGACAACAGATAAGGGGGGAAGATGGGGTGTTTACACTAAAGTATAGCCTACAGTGGCATCACCTTAGTGTAACATGAGCTGGGTAACATTGATCAGAAATAATCCTTCCCTGGAGTGGCATAACTTTGAGCCATATAATAAGTGCTTAAAACTAGTTTCAAGTGTTAATATGAGATTATCCAGGAGTTAAGAGCTCCTGGAACCACATCAAATTACTGCGTAACAAGGCCCTAAGTAGATCAGCAGAAAACTGAAGGAAAGTCATGAGAAAGAATAAGGGGAAGAGTACCGTGTATAAGATCAGAAGGAGATCACTGTCCAAACAAGTAATAAAATTATGTTCTGTTCCCTATCTCAATACCCAGTCTATCTGGTTACCCTGGGCCAAATTCTCTTCTACCTATTAGGCACATAAATGGACTTTGGTGTTTAAGTGAGATCATATGCCACCCTGATAAGACCCTGAAAATTAATACAAAAGGTAGATACAACCTTTTTCCTTACTGTCAGGACTACTGGTAAGGGCTTGGCGCTAAATGGTCATAAGCCAGGGGATCAGAAACACACAAGACCAGGAGACAGAAGCAGAGGTGCAGACTGGAGCAAGTGGTCAACAGTCAAAGGTCTACACTAGAAACAAAATCAGTTAGCTGGAGATCAGAAAGCAATAATATATGCTGGAGTAAGGAACAAGAAGCCAGTCTCAGGTCAGAAGCCCGAGGCATGATAAAATGGATTTTGTCCTAATGGTAGACTTCTATGATCCTAAAAGGGTGGTTGCTTATGGGGCACTAAAAGATAACCGTATCCCTTCAGGGCCAGGTGAAAGGAGTTAATCAGCCAGGTTCAGTCAAACAGTCAGGGCTGGCTGGGATTAGTCAACCTGATTGCTGTTGCAACTTCTGATGAACACTATTTTCTTCCTTAAGAGTAAGAAGATGACTTGAACAGGGTACCTGTTCAATTGCATTTTGGTTCTTAAGTTGGCTTGGATGCCCAATAAGTGAAATAGGTTCTGGCCCATTATCTCTTTGATAATTTGCTAAAAATAGGAGCCTAAAGTCTTTACTTAGATTTTATTCATGTTTTGCTCTAGTTATTACTTGTATAAACGCTTATAGCCCTAGGAAATTACATGCAGGGGTACTAAAGCATGTAACAAGTTACCACAGAAGACAGTGTAAAGAATATAAATAAATTATTTAAATAATCCCTATCTATCAGAAAGAAAACAGGGTTGCTAAAAAAAATTGTTTCTTTTTCATTAAGATGGATTTCCTCTTCTTTCCTCTTCTTGAAATCTTATGCTTTCAGATCATCTTGGGAAAGAGAAACACACTCTTTAAAAACATCAAGTTTCCCTTCTAGTTTTATAAAGTTTCCTTATTATATCACTCAGACCTATGAGAATTAGATTCATATGGTCAATCATTTCTTTGTACATAAATCCAATCTTTTAGCAAAGGGCTAGATCTGAAAAAGGGCCTTACTATAAATCGTGAAGAGTAAGTACCTTTACTTGCTTTGCCTCAGGAATGGAACAGAAAACCTAGGTTCTAGGTCTAAGTAAACTGCATATTGTGCAAAGAGCAGCCAGCGATAATCAACAGAAAATACAGAAAACAGAAGTTTGCTTAAACCCTTTCTAGGTCAGAGAGATATTTTCCAGTTCTATATGGAGGCATATCTCTCTGTGTATAGCCCTTTATAACTTTTTCCTCTCACTAATATAATTTCTTTGAAAACCAAAACTGGGTTTACTATTTAATACACAGCTGAAAGAAGCTTGGGACTTCCCATATAATCACTCTTCTCTCCTCCACTTGAAGGTTTTCTACATGAAGAAAAAAAATCAAGATCTATTATGCAAAAAAAAAAAAAAGAGAGAAACCATTATTTTAGATCAGTGAGACTCAATCTTTTGGCCCCACAGATCGGATGAGTGGTGCAAGACTGGTCCACAAGCCTGATTCTTTATGAGGTTGGCACCCAGATTGGGGCCTGTGCTGCCTTAGCCCCATATATGCAATCAAGCACAAAGAGGCATGCTACACAGCCTACAGGTCTCCCTGTGGGTTCAGGAATTTTGTGGCAGGAGAGTGACAATTAAGTCTTTCCCGTTACCTTGCTTCCAAATTTTTGGACCCATGGAAAGTCCTGAGGATGGATGACACTGCTCCATGGGCTAGATATGACCTGCAAGCTGGAGTATGAACACCCTTGTTCTAGACTAATGATTCACCTAGGAAGGACAGTCCTGAGTTTCATTGCCAGTTCTGAGAAGCATTCATGGATTTTAAGAAGTATTATAAAATCCAAAAAGTACTAAGTTTAGGCACATTTGCATTTAGGAGACAGCTGAACAATTTTCACAATTCTAATTTTGGCCTTAGACTTCTAAAGCACTTGTGTTGTGCTACAGGTATCCTCAGTCATTTTTTTTTTAATTGGGCCCTACATGACTACAGGATTGGATCCAAATTTAACAAGTTACAGAGGCCTAAACTGTTTTAGAACAATCATGGAACTAGCTGCTTATCTAGCTATCATGCAGGTGTGCTAGGCTGAGAACTGAAAGCCCAAATAGGGTCCCACAGTGAATACAGGAAACTCTTAAGAAAACAACTAAATAATAATCAGAGTATAAGGCCTTTTAGATGGTACATTGCCACGCATTCAATCGTTGACCCCAGATCCCTCTCCCACCTGTTTGGCTAGTGATGTGCAAATGTTACTCTTCTACTAATTTTGTTGTTGTTGCTGTAAACATGAGTTTAAAACATGAAAAATATACATTTAAAGAGAAATACTTGGTGACTGAAATACTACTCATGTTTTTGAGCTAACTAACCCACTCAACCAGTGTGTTCATGACCATAACTTACACTGATTTTGGTCTACTAAAGGAAAGAGAGTTAAAGGGAGAGAGTGTGACAGCCATGTATACTCAGGTGTGATTGCTACTAGTATGGTGTTGACTTTAGATGGTAAAGGAGTGGACTTTTAAAAATTACTATCTCAAATGTGTTAGGTAACTATCTTAAACTGTCTGACTGCAGCCTGGATACTCCTTTTCCTAGAAACAGGTGGAAAAGACTATACCAAAAGGAATCTAAAATGTAAAGACCTAAGGTTCTTGCAAAATAGTTGTGAAATCTGTTTAAAAAAAAAAGTAATGGTAGAGGCAATGTAAAGCAGAGGCAAGTGTAAACCTTGTTATATTTTGGTTAAAGTTTTGTATTATTTAGAGTAGCTTCCTATTGTTTTCGTAAATATTTGGCTATAGAAATAATATTCTATGTAATATTTAGCATCCCTATTTGTTGATCAAATTGCCCATTAAGATCTATATTCAATATTGCACTTATTTGCTAATATTTTGAGAATTCTGACTGGTGTAGAAATATATTTATTAAAACATACAGTTGTAGTGAGTTCACTTAGATACTTATATAAAAACAAGGAAATGAATGTCATGTAATGCCGTTAAGACCCCTTTACTTAGCTAAAAATATTTCCCTGAATTCTCTTAAATGGGAAAGTCAATAAATTAGCTGTTTGCACTGACAAGAAGACATGAATTTTAGAGACAGATGTCAAAAAGAAAGATATGTTCTGTGTGTGTGACAGTCTTGCTTATTTTATTCTCAGTTAAAACACACAAGGAAATTAGTGATGTCAAAAACTTTAAAATTCTTCATTTATATATTGGATCACAGAATTGAATTTGTTCTTCTTAACTTCATAGTACTCACAGGCTGTGTCTACATGAGACAGTGACTGGGTGACACATACACAAGGAATAAATGACTGCGCAGTAACCAACATTGCTATGTAGTCGTGTCCCTGTACAGCTTCTTGGTGATGCTGACAGCACAGTAGCTCATTACTATTGTGTAGTAGCATCACGTGGCCACTAAAATCTAGGCATCAACTTCTACTGGACCCATTCTAAAGAGTATATTACTATTGTAGCAGTTGTCAGTAACAATTCAGTTATGGTTAAAATCTGTCATAATTTGTATTATTCTTAGAAGTTTATAAATTGGCCACCTACTAGATATATAAAATATGAGTTTAGAAGTGACATATTAAAAAGAATAAATAGTTTCTAGTTTTATATAACTAATGCTGTACCATATAACATACAAATTTGACTTTAACATAGACATTGGGGACGGCTAGGTAGGGACAGGAACGCTATTTTTCTTTTGAAAGTTTCTGTTTGCACACAGCTAAATTTACTAAATGATTTTATCAGAATAATATGACTTGGCTTCTGGTTGAAGTGTTGGGCACTAAATAGAAAATTCAGAAGCTGAGATTTTAAAAGCTAAGGTATGGTTACACCATTTGGTATATTTACATATTTAAAGTTAAACAAGTAAAAAAATAATCTTTTGCTAAGTTCTTCAGATAACAAACCATTATTTGTTCAATCTACACAGCTTAGACTAACCTACAAAGATGGAATTAATTCAGCCTTGGACTTTTTAACTGTCTGTACTTAGTCCAGTTGATTTCAGAAGATAACATTTTTTATGAACGATTATTGGGTAACATTTTCTAAAATACTTGGGTAACATTTTCTAAATACTTGATTTAGAATTCAAAATTCCATCTTCCAAATTACCTTGGCAGGTAAACCTAGATCCATAAAGGGACTTGAATGCTGCAGCATCTAACTCTTAGGCACCTGCCCCCTGGAGTGGAATTTATAATCGTGAGTTGGGTGCTTTGGCTGCCTATTCAGTGTATAGGGAGAGCTAGATCATGTACAGTAGGATCCCACAACCTGTGTGCTGAATGAGGGTCTTGTTACACATTAATTTTAGGCATCTCCTGAAGCTCTTAAGCCCTGGATTGTCTACACATTAACATTTTAAACTAGTTTTTAGGTGGCTTAAAGTTACACTACTCTAGCCTAGTCTTATCTCTGATCTGTGTTACCCAGCTCTTGTTACACTAACATGTAGCCACTCTAGGCTACAAGTTAGTATAAACACCTCACCTGCTCCCCTCCTTCACTGGCCTGGATTGGGTCCACTGCCCCGCCCTCCCCCCCCAGCAACCTAGATTCCTAATCACTGCTTCCCTGATCCCCACTGCTTACTTGTAGCTGCCCATGTTCTCTGTCTGGGGGAGCAGACAGGGAAGGGTTAACCTACCTGCTACCACCACTACTGCTGCTGTCTGGGCCAGGCTCAACTAGGAGAAAGGTGTCAGGAGGGGTTGGGCAGGAAAGCTAACTCTTCTATGACTGCTCCACCAGAACATACAGTGCAAGTAGCATAACTGGGAAAGGGGGAAAGGGGAAGCCCTGAGAAGAGGGGAGCACAGGGGAAGAGAGTGGTGGAGGTTATTCTTAACTTTCAGTTCTCCAGGCCCTTGCTGGCCTGAAAGTGTGACTGGCTCCAAAACTTCATCTAGCACTAATACTGATCAACATTTGTGTGGCTCACACCGTAACATGTAATGAGGCTCTGAGAAGCTACCTAGACACAGGGCTAAGTGCGGAGGACAGTCTTGTTTCTAAATCTTACGATATTTGGGTATCTTACTCATGGCAAATGGAGGCACTTTTCTCCATTCATGATCCAAGTCTAGAATTTTCTCCTAAAGGTATACCTGTATCCTGAGCACGTTTAAATGTTCACTAATGTGCTTTTGCTGGTGCACATTAAATTCAGTAGCTTTATTTTGAGGTATTAGAATATTTTAATGTGCATTAGCAAAAGTGTACAGGTTTTTTGGCTATGTCCATTAAAAAGCACATGAAGACATGCCCCTCTCCCTCAAAAAACTGAGCATGTCTTTTTTTGTCTTTTGAAGAAAGTTTTTCTGGATAATATGGATATAGTTATGGCTTCTTTACAAGTAATTTAATAAAGAACCCACCTAGGCAGAAGTTTAAATTGGATGGAGCAAAGAACACACTAGCCCTGGGTGTTGACTTAGAAGTAGGGTCCCCTCCCCCTCCTAAGGAGTGTTTTTCATGGCTGGGGAGCCCAGCACAGATGGAACAGAGGGAGCTGGGCATGTGCAGCCCTATTCATGCTAGATGAGTGAACAAGGCAAGTAGAATACACCCAGTCCTGCACCCAGAAGCATATCTGGCAGGACGGGGAGTGAACAGGTTCCTAGGAGCAGCTAGAGAGGGTCTATGATGCTCTCTAGCTGCTCCAGCATGCAGTGAGCCTGTCCCTCAGCTATGGCAGCCAAGTGCAAAATGTAGGAGCAGGTAAGAGACCATTCCCCTTTCCCCCATCAGCATAATTCTCCCTTCCCTCTCTGAACTCTTCTCAGGGTACTGAAATCTCTTGCTAAGCCTCTGTACCTAGGACATAGTAAACCTGTGTTCAGTTTAGTCTTCTGTCTAAGGAATTTAAACACATATGCTTACCTCTTTAATATGGTACCTCCTGTATTTTTCATAAATCCATCATTAGATTAGTACATGCCTTATTCTAGCAGGACTGCTTCCTCCGAGATGAGTGCCTTAAAGTCAAGGGTATGGAATCATGCTCCTCACTCCCTCTTTCTGTGTCAATGCATCACATCACTGCCAACTACAAAGTTGCTTATAACCTGGTAAAGCAGACACTTTCCTGGGAGGGGAAGGTGTGGGTTTAGCATCATGACTTACTGTTCTAGCTAGTCCATAAAACAAGATCATGAAGGCAGGCATTGTTCTTTACTGGCCCTGACCTATTAGGCTTTCTTTCAGAACTCCAAGCATATTGGGATTCTCAGGCAAGACAGGTGGAGAAATACCTAGTTTATGATTCTGATGACTCTTAAACATAAGTTCGGTAATAACATGCTCAGCACTTTTAGTGCTACAACTCTTCTGGGCCCACCCAGAAGTAGATCCTAGGTTCTTGAGAAAGATAAATGTTGACATTTTTATGCACATGCAGATTTTAGGTGTCTCCAGGGTTATGCTGTAGTGGAGTAGGAGTCCTGAGAACCCATATTATGTACTTCGGCCCCTGTATCCTACCAAAGTCTAGCTTTGTTTTAAGTCCTTTTGTTCATCTGACCTTAGTTACTTCCTTTAAAAAATTACCCATTGGCTGAAGATTTGAGTCTGGATTCCTTGTCTCCTTCTTACATAGTCCTATTAGGCTATAGTTCTGTATTGCCTTTCACAATATGTATTTACTTGAATGTAACAGGAATATAAACAGCTACTGAATCAAAAATGGTAGCTGTTTACAGGCACTATGTATAGATTAAAATTACAGCACTAGGTGCAATGTGGGAGAGAAATTGCCCTGACAACATTAGTGAATAAATAACATGAATAGGAATTCAGCTGTCTATGTATAAATCTGCTGAAATTAAATTTTTAATTGAAATCTACCTTTTCACTAGCATTCTGCATTGATATATAATATAAGTCAATAATTATATTTTTCACAATAATTTTTTTTCAGAATTTTGCTTCTGCAGTTGTAACAGGAAATTTCAAGCTTGTATATTCCAGCTAAAAATCTGTTTACAGTCCTTGTTTCCATATATGCCTGTTAAATACCATGAAACACCATATATTAATACGATTTAAATAAATATAAATATAAATAGATTTAAATTCTACCACTGCATATGCATACAGGTGCCCCATGCTCCACTGGCACAGTTCTAAAGATACTGGTGTGCTGTTGCTACACTGATGAAACTATAAACTAACAGGATTTTTGCTTATGTTTTTAAGGCAATAGAGAAATAGTGTGATTTAAATGGGATGGGCATAGAGGGCTTTTGTTACTAATACACTTAGGATTTGTTAATTTCTGTCAAAGCCCTTTGATAAATTCCATAGTTTTACTTCTCCACATTATGCATCAATTACTACAATGACTTCTACTGGAAACATCATTGTAGCACTGATTAAAGTTTTCCAGAGTACATGACTGCTGTGAAGCAAAATCACTGATGTCTTCTTTCAAATTTCTTCTTTTAGTCAGAGATACAATAGCCATTTAGCCTCCAGAAGCAAGCCTATCAACTAGGAAGATCTCTAAACTCACTGCTAATTATAATATTTACAATATTTTGACCATACAAGTCATACCAAGAAGTGAATTACAGTCTTTTGAGTACATTAAGAATCATAAGCTAACCCTCCAGCTTGTGTAGCCACAAGGAATTTTACACACAGGGCACATCTACATGTGCATTAATGCACTTTCCCTAATACGTATTAAGTTTAGTACTTCCAATATGAGGTACTAAATAAATGCACATTAGGCTGCTCTAATGCACAGTACCAAAAGCACACTTTCTAAAAAAGTAACTTAATGCTCAGTCACCTATTTTACTGCACATTAGTGTAATTGCACATTTTATGTGATGTTTTAATGTGCAGTAAAATAGGTGACTGCACGTTAAAATGCATATGTAGACATGCCTACTGTAAGTTACCCTACACACCCATTAAATACATAGCCAAATCTGATTGTCTAATGCATGTATTTGTGCTTCTTTTGGATTAACCTTTAAACTAATGTGACACCATATTTGAACAAGGAAATCATTGTTGACATTACTGAGCTGAGTTCCAAGATGTTCAGTACCATGCACTGTTAGACTTGAAACTGATAATGCACTGTGTTTGTAACTCCTGCTGAAAATAAGGACACTACTAATTCTCTAATTCTCTGTTCACTGCTTTGAGTATGTCACTAAGATATGATTGTTTCTTTATATACAGTATGTTTGATAAGTGTTTTTCTAACCACAGTGTGCTAAAGTTTATGCCACACAGACTTTCTCAAAGTAGCATTTTAGTTTAAGTATTTCATCATTATACATTTATTTCATATTCATTTTAGCATCACGTATCATGAAGAATTAATTTGGTATTCACTGTAATAACACTGATCATAAAGAATTAATTTGCTCTTCTTATGGATGTCACAGGTATCACCACAGGACTTACAAAGACTGCAATTTAGGATCCTTTAATGGATACTTATTCCAAGTTCAGTTTTGAATAGATCTCATATTACTTTTTGTATGACTCATTTAGTTGTGGCCATTTACCTGTACATGCTCAAAATATTATGTATGAGATACATGCAACAAACTCTCTAACAAATAATAGGTTTCACTCACATAATCCTTATCTGGTGCATTGATAATAAGTGTGTTATATTTAGCCAATGGCCAGTCATAGGTCTATAGAGACGTTATCCATTCTAGGTGCATCATCATCACAGTGCTGTTGAGATACAACAGATGCAAATATTTTTGCATCACTTGCAATGGTGAAGGCAGGATACTTACGTGCAAATGTGAGACGAAATTTCTGGAGGAGAAAATAAAGGCATCCTACAGTTCTGACTAGTGATGATTCAGAATATACTAAAAGTGTGTAGATTAAACAGATTTCTAATGAGACTATTAACAAAAAAAATCACAATTGCATTAATAAGCCATATTTCATTATCCTAACACAAAAGATACTAAGTATGAGACATTAATATGTGTAATAAAACCTTCTGCATATGTATTACTAACTGCAATGCTTTTAATATTAAATGAGAATCCATATGGGTTATTTGACATGTAAAATATTAACTTTTATAGCAAGAATGCAAATTAGAGTTCAAGTACTAATTATAACTGCTGAAACCACTCAGAAGTGAGGCCCCATTGACTAATGGTCCTCACAAAATGAAGGGATGTCCTGCTTCTCTCAAGAGGCAATATATCTTGGTTTCTTCCAGCCTGTCTGTTACCCTTCACAATTTTAAGGAAGTTTCAGCAAGGTATCTAATGAGTGTGGCTTCCAGAGAATGCCTTCTGAAAATGCACATCAGTTTATTGTTACTGTAGCTAAAATATAACTGCTTTGTAATGAAGTAGAGATTATTTCAAATTAATGACTAAAGTTATTTTCAGTTACAGATTTTCATGGTCTTATCCCCACAGTTAATTAAAAGATTGTGTAGGATCATATAACAGTATGGTAAATGTGGTGTTTCCCTATCATGCAGATCTCCTAAGAATGTTCCCCTGTTAGTTTTTCCCCAGAGCATTTATTGTTGATTTCTAACAATAAATCCTACTTTCTTCCATATCTCAGTCATTTTTGTTTTAATTTCCCTACCTGATGTGGCAGCTGTTCATTCAGTTTAGGAGAAAGGAAATAGCTCCTTCCTGAGCCTGCCACCATTATTCTTGAATTGGCCAGGGGGTGTTAGTGCAAAGCAGTAGGGAAGTGTTCTTTTTAGGAGATAAGTGCACTTTGAACAACTAGTATTGCAGTATTAACAAGAGCTGCACATAGCTATTCTATTGAAATTGATTACAAAAGGTAGAATAATCCCTGACGAGTTGAGCATGATCTTGGTTCTGTATGACAGAATTGGAAATATTCATACTAGTGTCCCATATCCCAGTAATGTGTAGTTCATTCATGACATATTCTGTTTGAGATCAAAAGATTGCAGTATAAGAATTATAAGGTCCTTTAGGTATTTTAAACTATCACATAATAGTCTTTGATATAGACACACAAAATAAAATGAAAACAAAAATAATTATTAAATAATATTGTGACTTACTTATAGCAAACCTTATAATGTATTGACAAAGAAGAAAGACAAGTTTTTTCTAGAATTTAATGCCAAAGAAACTTAAATTCAGGCTTCTCTAGTAAGAAAGCCTCTGCTTCAGCACTGCCAATGATTCTAAAGTTAAGGGATGTTTTATGCAAACATACAGGATAGCAGGATCACAGTAGTTCAGAGATGGGCACCACTTTGGCATGCTGGATAAAAGACAAACCTTGAAGGATGCTGAATTTTTAAAACATTTTCTTAATAAGATATGAGAAAAGAAGTGTCATAGATATGTGACTGACTGCTCCTGTGCTTCTGAAGTTCCCAGAATACTCCTGGGTATGGGACAAGACAGGTGGAAAGTCAAAATACTATCATTTTAATTCAGTTACTCTGCCAAACATTAGTAGTATTTGGAATGTGAATCTTACCTTGAGGAAGCATCTTATTGTATATTATTGGAAACACTCTTGTGATCTGTAAAACAACTGGCATGAGGAGTTGTTTATGAGCAAATTACTAAATCACCTTCCAGACTGTCTTAATAAATCACTGCAAGGCTCATTAGTGTAATTTTCTAGACTTCATCAAGGTGCGACAACTACAGCTGCACAAATACACACAGCAATTTCACTAACAATAATGTTCTTGGCAAACAACTGAAGTCTGACTGGGCGTATATGATTTGACTAGATAATTGGGTTTTTTGCTCCAAATTTAATTTTTCTAATGTAGATCATCTCTATTTTTTCCATAAAAGCTCTTAAAATCTGAGGAGGGAGAGTGGATAGTTGTTACTTAAGAATAAGTTCTTCTCAAACAAAACAACCAAAACCAAAACAAACCCAAAGCAGCAGCAACACCGACAAAAACCCTTAATCCACCCCCACAAACAAACAAACATACAAATAAAACAGCCCCCCTTCATCTTCCCTTCTCCACTAAAAAAGAAAAATCCATTATCATTTGACTCAGTTAATTTCTCTGTTATCAAAGCAGGTGGATTAATAGGGTCCTATTGCTACATCATCATAATTCGTCAAAGTGAAATAGTCTTAGCTCCATTAAAGTCTAGGGCCAAATTACTGGAACCATGATTTCACCCCAGTTATTTTTCTCAAAACTAATTGGGATACAGAGCCCTTGATTATTGGAGTTTCTGACAATAATTTAAAAGAGGATGGGAGATGTTTCCAACAATGTTTCCAATAATATCTGGCTTGTGCATATTGTTATAAAGAGGCAAACCAATATTTGACCAATATTTTAGGTGCTGTGAAAATTGTCTTTTGTATAAGTATCTGAAAAACAGATTATTTTGAAGGCTTGAATGTTGAGGTGTTTCAAGGGAAGTTCCCAAAAGGAGCCAATGCAGTAGGGGGTTGTTCTATCATACATTTAACACTGAAAATTGGCACCTCAAATCACGAGTCACTTTCAAAAATCATTTACCTAGGAGTTTAAGATCTAATCTAAAGCTTAGTACAATCAATGGGCTTTGACTCAAACTTTTCATAATTATACTCTGTTTTATACAAATTAAATTATATTTTCAATGCAAGTATTTTACTGATCTCATCTGCCTCCTATCTTTATTTATCTGCTAATTACATAAAGGTTAATATATTTAAGTTATTCATTGTCATGTAGCAAATATACACCTAACATTGCTTTGTTAAAATTAATTTGCTTTAAATTCAAAAAGTGGAAATGGAATATTTATTTTGATTATCCAGAGGAAAAAAATATTCTTAGAACCCTTTGTTTGTGAGGGCATGTGCAAGGCAGTAGCATAACTGGGTAGGCAACTGGGACATGAACCCTGTATCACGACTTCAAAGAGGTAGAAGAATGGAATGACGGTGGCTGCTACAACCATCAGTGTTGGCTTGGCTCCCGCCACTACCCTTACCACCACTGCTGCCAAGGACACAAAACCTTCTTGCTATTCCTCTAGAGCAAGGTGAACAAGCTTAAGTATTCACATAACAAGATTGCATTAAGTATTCACATACTAAAATACTTTATTTTGAATTAAGTGAATGTCACCGGTAGTATTTCAGTATGAGTTGCAAAATACATTATGTTACTAAAGCATTAGTAAATTGAAGCCTCGAGCTTGAATTTATAAGAATTTGCAGATCCTACAGACATTCTTTTGAAAGTGTGAAATGCATTTTTTCCCTTGAAATGAAGTAAATAGTTTCACTGAATGTTTATACCCTGAACCTTGCAATGTTTTGAGGCTTATGCATAGAGTACATATCTGCTTCCTTCTGTGCATCAGCTGCTCACTTTCAGTGGGTCAAGTAGTTTGGAGAAATTACATTAGAGAAATTTAACTGAAGGGGAGAAGTCTCAAGCTGGCAATAAAGGCCTTTGCTTCACACCTGCGTTACTATTTCTTACTGAGATCTTATGTCCAGAAGCCATATTTAAAGCAGGCAAATCTACTTGTGCGGTATTAAACAGAAAAAAAGAACATACATACATGAAGAGTGATCTATGTTCAGTATATTTATTTTCTTCTTACTAGTCTACTTCATCTCCTATTCATGTTTTTTTTTTTCCTATAGCAGTGTTGGTATTATTCACTTGTACCTGCAGAGACAGTCACTTTAGTTTGGATCCTTAAAGTATATTCAGTTATCTAATTCCATTAAAATCAATGGGAGCTAAACATCTAAATGCTTTTGATGATCTTATAAAACAGCACTATCCAACTCACAGACCATGAGCAACATGCCAATGAGAGGTTTGTCTGCTGCACCCGGGCTCCCCCAGACCTCCACTTCTCTCATTACTCAATTTTGTGCTGCAACTGGGGTCCCCAGGCTTCCCTTCTTTCTTTGGCTTTCACTTTGTGTGCCTGCCCCAGGGAAGAGCAGAGTTGGACAGTATTTGGAGCAGCCCATAGCATGGTTCAGCAGAGGAGCTTGAAACAAAGGAGGTGAGTTAAGAGGTGCCCATTTGGGCACACAATGCAGTGGGAGAGAAGGCACCTATGCGCACCATGCAGAAGAGAAAGGGGTCCACACAGTGCCAGGGGAGTTTGCAGCAGGGGAGGTGGAGGCATCGCCTGCTTTTCTGGAGTCCATTATGTGAAGTTTCTGCCCACCAAGTTGGACAGCCCTGTTATAAAATCTGTATCTTTTCACCTTCTCAAAGCTCATTGACTTGAATGGGAGCCTTTCTATTGACTATAATGATCATACTCTTTATGGAAAATAGCTCAGCTACATGGTAATTCCAATCGTCTTTTGTTTTTCCTAAGATACCAACTACACAGGGATATGGAATTTCTTGGAGTTTGCATTTCAATGCCATGTATTTCAATTAAATCCCTAGATTATCTCCAAAATCTCCCTAGCAGGTTTGATGTTTTAGGAATTGGTGATCATAGCATCAGTTTTTCGTATCCTGAAAACTCATGAGCTATCCAAAGGCATAAGTCTCAAATAAATAAATAAATAACAATTGAATATAAATAATTTGCTCTTTTATGGTGAACTATATTACACTTAGTTATCAACTCCTTTCACAGAATCAAATACCAGTATTAACGTGTCTCATCTGGCTCAAATTCACACTGAAAGATTTGCATGATTTCATTCCTATTGCTCCTTAGGGAATGAGCCAATGAGCATTCTGATAAGTCTCTCAAAGGTCCTGCTCCTCTACAACAGCATTAGCTTCTGATAAAACTACTAATTTCCTTCCTTCCTTCCTTCCTTCTCCAGGGCAACACTGAAGAACAATACAAAAGATGCATAAGCTCCACAGAGCTGGAGAAAAATTGTATGCATCCTAAAAGATTGACATTAGATGGAGGTTCTGCTGGATAGCATTGTGATCAGGGCAAAGATGCAGAGCTTCCACCCACAACCTAACATACCTGCCAAGGTCTATACAGTTTGAGTTTTTACCTCTGTCTGTTCCAAACAGGGTAAACCCTTCACTTTCAATGAAATAATCTTGAACGAAATCTCTATTCTATGCAGTCCTTTAAAATAATAGTTTTTCTTATAGTAGAACACTGTCTTGGAAGAATTCATGACTGTTCACCTCCTTCAGATAACCACTGAAGAGAACTTCAGGTTTAGCCTCTATTTCAATGTAGTAGGGTTTGTTTGTTTGTTTGTTTTTTTCCGAGGCAGTAGGGTGGGTTTTTTTAAATATATTTTGATACTTAGGTAAGAGCAAAATTTAACACAAGGTAACTAGTCACCACAACAACCTAGCCTAATAACTGACCTGCAATTATACACGCTCATGGAATAATTTTTCAGTGTAAATATACAAACGAGGTGGGATTCACTAAAAACAAAGACTTGAATTTATTCCCTTAAAAATATAGAGAAGAGAAACCAAGGATCATGTCCACAATGTGACTTAAACTTTGCAATATTCAGTATTATTTCACCTAAGTTTCAGGTCCCTGGGCCCAGATACTCTTCTAGTTATAAGATGCATAAGTGGATTTATTACTAACTGCAATTTTATTTCAGTCCACTCAAGTCCCTATAAAATAATTAACACTTAGTTTTAAGGATACAATGACAGTGTATTATGAAAGTCAATGACTTAATGGAGTCTTGGACCTAGAGTGAAATTAACATCCTTGAGTTAGAGCCTTAGTTCTCCAAACAATGCCTGATGGGAGTTAAGCACCAAAAAATGTGTTTCAGAGCTGCCAGCATGTTGAATGCCTATCTTAGGCAGTAGAAAAAACCAAGGACAATGGTATATGTGAAATCCTGCCTTTTTTCTAGCTTTAGGTTTTTCCTTGTGTCTCTTTTTGAGACTGGGATTTACAACCAGAAACCCCTATCTAGATGTAGATGCCTAAGTTGTGTTTTTGGGTATGAAGAACTTGCTCATTCTTTTTCTTCTGCACACAGTAGAAGAAATCCTCCCCATGTCTTTCAGTATAATAGGTTAGAGTGCTTTCTCAGGAAGCAGGAGCTCTGGATTCTATGTCCTCCTTAGCTTCAAAGGTTTCAAATCTATATAGTTCCACCTCCAGGCCACTATTAAAGGGTGGTCTAAGCACCAGGCAAGGGAGAGGGGGTTTGCTACTTTACTGTTCTGTTCTAACTAATATATTATGCAGAAAAGAACAAAAGTGTCATAGAGCAATTAACAGAGCTTAGGGAATTTTACTGGTGAAAATATGGGGACTTGTTTAGTGTTTTGTGTATCAAAGTTAGGCAGGAGCTCTGTGCCCAACACCCTTGAATTTATTACATTTACCCAATCAGACAGCTCTGGATTGAAGATGACCCCCTCCCGATAATTAGACTCTATACATAGAAATTTATAAACTTGTTATAATTTTCCTTTTATAGAATTGAATTACTGGAGAGTTGTCTTAAATTCATGCCCCACCAACTGCAATGGAGAAAGCAGTGGCAGGGGGCCGACATCAGGGGCATGTGGAGGAGGCAGTGGAGGAATCAGCAGAGCCACTTGGTAGGGGGACAGATGATGGGGGAGGTAGTGGAGGAATCTGTATGGAGCAGGTTGGGGGGCAGCTCTGTCCCTGTTTTGCCTCTCTACCTGGAGCTACTGCCCCTCCTCTGCCCCCTTTCCATCTCTTGCCCTTTACCGTAGCTCTGGCTTCAGCTCTGCTCCTGCCCTGCTCTGCTTTACTATGAAGAGAAAAGGAAAGGGAAATTCTCTTCTGCTCCTGCACAGCAGCAAAGCAAAGCAAAGCAGGGCTCAGGAGAGCCATGCTGGCTTGGCAGGGGGAAGCCAGCATGCCTATTCCCCTAGTCCTTAGTACATGGGGTACTTACCAGATCTGTTATAGTCAGGGCTTTTAAACTCCTTGCCAAAATGAGGAATCAACCTGATTGGCTGGGACCTGGCAGGGGCTTAGCCTGTACTAGGCTGCCCTTGGAAATGTGGGGCTTCTACTGTGCTTGCAGGGTTCTGCTGCCTTTCTTCTCCATTCTTCAGGAAAGTTTTTTTTAATCTTTCTTTTTCTTGTCCTCCCTTTCTTCCCATTGTTTCAGATGATTTCTGGCAAAACTTCAGTTTTCTAGGGTTTCAGGAAAAACACTAAATTTCAGGCTGTCTGCTGAAATCCAAGGAAAGCTGAATTACAGTGGTCCCTAACTATAACCCGAGTCCTTGCTGTAGTGATGGTCTGAAATGCAGGCACAGGTCTTGAAGCTGGTTCAAATCATAGATCCATATACACATTCTGCATTCTGGGGGGAGGAATTAGACCCAAGGGACACTTACACACATGTGGGAAGCCTGCTTTGATGCGCTGGGAAGCAGATTAATCAAACCTGTTAGAGCATGTAAATTGATGTGGTCTGGCAGCTTCATACATCACATGTAACAATGATTTGCAATGTGCCTCTGCCCTGAGAAAATGGCAGTGGTGCGCTTTGAACAATAATACGTGCACGGAGACACACTGCACTACTAACACACGTGAGCCATGGGCGCTTTTAATTAGCATGGCTAACTAATTAAAAGTGCCTGGCACCACATTGGGAGCACACGTAAAAATGTCCCCAACACTAAGCTTCAAGAGTGAAAACTGTTGGACCTCGACTCCATGTGGCACTGAACAACCAGGGAGACGACGATCCAATTGCTCATGGATCCTGTTACTCATTAGCCAGAGCAAGCAGGGAGCAAACACCAGCACATATTGTTCACAACAGCTTTTTATTTAGGATGGAGACAGCTTCAAGTGAGCTCCCTCATAGACACAGAACCACTGAAACCAATGAAGCAGCACTGAACAATAGTTTTTTTTCAACATTTATATACTTTGGTTCATGCTCATATTCCACCCATGCTCTTCCTTTATTCTGCCTGTCTCTCCTCCCATCTCAAGCTCTGCCTCTGTTTACAATTTGTTTCATTAACATGGAATTGCCTATGTATTTCATTCATTTACATGTCTTTTTGCTATAAGCGCATGTCTAAGACCTTGACTTTACTTCTTCAGTCAATGAGCGGACTTTGACTAAAACGTGGAAACTTCTGGAGGCTTCTTCACCAAATCACCACTCACCTTTTTGCATATGTTTATTTGGGATCCTGTTACCAATTGTGTTGTCTTTCACATTCTAGTCTATTTTTCTGTCCCATATTGTACCATCTTCACATTCCCAAGGCTTCACCTCATTCACAAGACACAGACTCACACAGACTTACTTGCTGTTTTTTCAGAAAAATGGTTAACACAGTTAAGATGGTTACTTAGTATAAGCAAATGGCTGGCTTAGCTATCATTTTGCTTTGTGGTTAGCAGCTTTTGCTAGGTCACAGGTTAAAGCCCTTGTATTCAGCTGCAAATTCAGTGCTCCCCAAGATTCAAATATTGTCACTCTAACAAAAACAAGTCAGAGACCTGCAGGGGAGTTGAGGGGTGAGGGAAGGGAGGAACAGGACGACCCATTCCCTAGCTCTTGCTTTATTTAACTATCTTACAACCCTTTCTGCATGGCCAGAAACCAGCCTTCCCTTTACAACATACAGAACCACATTCACAGGGAATTAAACAATGTCATTATTTAAAAGTCAAATTAGAGTTTTTCTGCTTTTACTTTCTATTCCTCACTTGTTCCATCTTTCTACAGTTCTGTTTCTGACCTTCTGCCATCCTAGCCCTGAATGTTCCTGTAAAGAAAGAGGAATGCACATAGAATGGCACTTAAGCACTGTAACTTAGAATAAACCCTGATCCCACTTTTGGGAGTGCAGAATGAACCACAAAGAGGGGAACTAGATAAAGTATAAAAGTGCATAAATGGTAGATACTGCTTGTTTAAGTTTGCTAGATGAGAGAGGAGTTTCCATACAGAAGAAATGACAAATTTATGTTCCAACTCTTAAGAGTGGCTGCTCTATCACTTCTGAAGTTCCCACTATTATTTTAAGTTTTGCAACAAGATAGGCAGAAAATACTTGGGCTGATCATTAACCCCATAATTTGCTGGCATTCTCTACACTTTGTCCAAAATATTAATAAACATTTTCTGTCTAACTGGCCAACCTGTAAATTAATATTTACTACATTTAGTTTTTCCCATTGTCCTTTTTCTTATATACTTTAGAATAAAATGCAAAAATCTTTGCTAATCAAACTAAGATGATAATTCACAAAAATTACTCTTTATCAAATCTGGAAACATCAAAGCTGTGCCACTCACTTCTTCTACTTCTGTCACTTGATCTTGATTGCAGGAATACTTTTTGAGCTTTTGATTCACACTGGGCATGTGTACACATGATGCTTTAAGGATCATTAGTCTAAATTTCAGGTGCATTAGGGCATGCATCTATAGTTACATGCTCTTAATGCACTTTACAATTGGTGAATTTAGGCTATTTGCACCTAAATGTGATACTTGCAAATGCAGGTATCATATTTAGGCACAAATAGTTAAAGTGTGTTAACAAATGTGTAGACACATTAAAGCACATTAGCACTGTGTGTGTGGACTGACTTGGGACTAATTTTAATGTCTACATGTGTAGATGCCTGCATTAATCTGCTTAATGCTTATTAAGCTAATGCACATTAAATTTAGGGACACTTAAATGCATGTGTACACATTGATGATCTGTATGTCTATAATGCTGCTTCTCTTTTGATCTTTCTTTTATTGCTTCCAGTGCTGATGTATGCACAAGGGGGATGTAAATCCACCCTCCCATTTGCAGGCGATGTCAGTGTGCCCATGTATTTCTGATTGATATTATCAGGATGCCAGGTCTGTGCCCAACTTTCAGCTGAAATGGTAATTTCTCAGAAGTGTGGCAGTTGAATAAAATGAAGTATATTAAAGCTTTCTTCATTTTAATATGGAAAAGCAGACAAAAAAATTAGAGAAGGCCCTAGTATGTGAAATCACTGATCAAGATTTGTTTGGAGAAAAGAAGACTAAGGGGGGGATTTAATAGCAGCATTGAATAACCTGAAGGGTGGTAACAAAGAGGATGGAGCTAGATTCTTCTCAGTGGCGGTAGATGAAAGAATAAGGAGCAATGGTCTCAAGTTGTAGCAAGGGATGTTTATGTTAAATATTAAGAAAAACTTTCTCACTGGAAGAGTAGTAAAGCAGTGGAACATGCTACCTGTAGAGGTTGTGGAATGTCCATCCTTGGAAGTTTTTAAGCCCCAGGGAGAGAAAGACTTCACTGGCATGATCTACTTGGGGACAGTTCTAATTTGAGCAGAGGGTTGGGCTAGATGACCTCCTGAGGCCCCTTTCAATTCTAATTTTCTATAATCTATGATTCCATATTGAGCATTTCCTGCTGAGATATGAGAGTGTCTGCACCTTCTTGTTAGTAACACAATGAGCTTCAGACTGAATCTGGCATTAATGATCTTGTAATTAAAGTGCAGAGCGGGGAGTCAGAAGACCTGGCCACTACTTTCAGTCTCATCACAACTTTCCATGAGTCTTGGGATAAGTAACTTGGACCAACATGTTGAAAACTGGTCACTGAATTTGTAAACCTTGTTTCTTGGATGATGAACCTAAGGTCACTAGGCCTGATTCTCAGAGGTTCTAAATATCTGCAGCTTCCATTGCAATAATAGATGCCTAACTGTTCTGGAAAATCAAGTCCTTGTTTTCTTAGACTGGGCACCAAAAAAACTGGAAGCAACACTATAATAATCATTTTTAATCAATCTCTAGCTCCCTGGCTGTGTCTACATGAGATGCTAACTGCACAATAGCTCATTACTACTGTGCAGTAGCATTACATGGCATGACGCTACTGTATGCTCGTAATGAGCTACTGTGCAGTAGTAATGAGCTACTGCTCAGCCTCACCACAAAGCTGTGCTGTGCAATGTGACTGTGCAGCAATGCCAGTTACTATGCAGTCATTTAGTACTTGGGTACAGTAACAATTGTGCAGTTAGCATCTCATGTAGATGTGGCCTTTGTGTATCATTTTCCTTCTTTGTAAAATTATTATGATAACATTTAGGAATTTCACAAGGGTGTCAAACTAACTTAATTTATTTTTATAATATTCAAATTTGAGTTTGGAGGGTGATATTTTTCTAAGATGATGCAGATACTACTGTCTCTGAATTTTGTCTTCTATATTCTGCAACCAACACAACTTCACCTCCTGCCAAAAGTCTGCCAAAAGACATAAAATAGATGGGAAAAGATGCAAGGCAGTAAAACATTTTAGCAGAGATGTAGTGATAAACTATCTTATAGCAGCAACAAAGTAACAGTTTAGTTAATTGATCCCCAAAATAAACAGGAAAAAAGGATATAAGTACATGTTAATAAAGCCCATCTTTGAAGTGCTATATGCTATGTAAAATATACACAGAATTTATCCATAAATAAACATAGCGTTTTGTGTTCCTTGGAAGCATTTTTAAGCAGTGGCAAAAAAAAATCTTGGCACTTTAGCAGGTGAAGCTTGTCTAGGAACATAGATGTGAACTTCCTCAGAGGAGAATGGGATTAAACTGTTTATTATATTTTTAAACATCAAGTTTAGAACAATTCAATCTGGAAATATTTCTGAGTGACTATCACTCAGAACAAGTGTGTGAGCTGATATAATGAGTCAGCTGGGTTAAAATTCACAATTAACAGTCCAAAAGGCTGGGTGTGTTTTTTCCATCAGGATTTTATTACCTGAAGGTCTTGAAATACAATAATGATAGGAACAAACCAATGTGGTTTTACAGCGCCAGATTACTCCTTCCCCTCTATTTTGGGTTACCAGTTTAGACCAAAATGTAGAGTTCACTTTACTTCTGTTTTCTAAGCAATCAATTCTATGAAGATTTCTGTTGAGCAACTGATCAACCTGTTCCATTTTTTAGCATACTCAGAAACCATGGGGGCCAATGAGAAATTATCAAGATCTGTGTGGGGTACTGGTGGGTTAGCATCACCTGCCAGTGGGTTTAGGAGACTGGAAACACAGGTGAATACATTAGGATATATACACTTAAGATAAACATAACAGGCAGATAAGCATTAAAGTACGAACACTTAGAATAAACATATCAGGCAGATAGGTGGTCAGCCAGTGGTAGATATTTTCAGTAACAAACAACAAGGTAACCAGTTAAAAACATGAATCACAGAATATTCACACTGAGGAACCCTTGAGCTGTCCCTCAGCTTCGGAGGGCCTTAAAATCAGTCTCCACTTCTACTGTGTACCCAGGTACTGTGCACCCAGGCACTGTGCCTGAGCCATTTTCATAGACATTAGGGCTAGAAGAGGCTTCATAAGATCATTGGGTCCAGCCCTCTGTCCAAAGGGCAGGAAGTCAGCTAGGCTTAAAGATACGCATCCAAATGTTTCCTAAAAGCGTCTGGAGTAGGTGCTTGCACCACTTTTGGAGGGAGTCTCTTCCAGCCTTGGGGGCTGGAAATAAGTAAATAAGTTTTTCCTTATGTCCAGCTAAAATGGTCTTGCAGGAGTTTGTGACTGTTGGATTTTGTCATCCCCTGTCATCCTCTGGTGAACAGGTGTTCCCCCAGATCCTCATGAATACCCCTTATGTATTTACAGGCTGCCACCAAGTCATCCCTGACCATGCACTTCTCCAAGTTGAAGAGCCCCATAGCTTGCAGTCTCTTTTCATAAGGCCTTCTGCTGTGGTTTGCAGAATCAGGCCCACTGTGCACTTGGACCCCATGCTTGAGCCCACCATTGTTTACTGAGTCAGCTACTGGATCTCTACCATACATTTCACCAGCTGCAGCCTCTCAGAATCAGCCCCACTGCAGTTCCTGGGTCTCTGCTACATATTCTGCCAACTGCAACTGCCAATACTCCCATATGCACTCTCTCCCAACCCTTGATTTGGGCATGCAACCCCCCGTTTCCCTCTGGCTTCCTTCCTCTTTCCCCAGCAGCCTACTGGGAAATGGAGTCCAGCTGTCATTGTAGTCCATTACACCTGTACTGCTTTATTTTCTCCTACATGCTTGTACAACAGAAAAAAGAAGCCAACTCCCATTTTAACAGTGACAAAATAGAGCCTCAGACCTGTTACAAGCTGCTTTCTTTGTTAGCAGATTGTGGTGCTGTGCTTATTAATGAAAGGATTATGTAATATTCATTGACTGTAGCTGGGGAAAAAAGAATGAAGTGCTGATACTCTAATTACCAAAATGACTGGTTAACCCCCTTGAAAGACATGACAAGACAAGGCAGGAGGAGGGATTTTTAAATTAGGTTATAGCTAATTATTTTTTTTAAATTTCTATTTGCATCTTAATGAAGCTTGAGCATAATGGGGAAATAACAGTGAACTTTTTTTTCTAAAATAAAGAAAACACTTTTGTGTTCTCTGTATTTTAGTCCAGATGTTTAAATGCATTTAGGTACCTAACAGTGCACATCAGGGTTGGGCTCATCCTGGGAGCAATCGGGATTTTGAAAATCCCAATATGTCTTTAAAATGTTTTTCAAAATATGGCTCCAAGTCTACACAATTTTTTTTTTCAGAAGTCCTGACTGCCTATAGTTTGAAGTAAACTGGACATGAGAGCATTTTGCAGCCCCTTTGCAAATGAGATCTATAATACATGGGCATTAGCAGTACAGTGTTATGTTGTACAAAAAGATAAATTCCTGTCTACAAAATGAAAAGGTCTACTACCCACTTCTTTTTGCTAAAATTCTTATAATTTTGTAATAACTTTTAATTTTTTTTAATGAATTA
This sequence comes from Caiman crocodilus, assembly GCA_030014935.1. NCBI lineage: Eukaryota > Metazoa > Chordata > Crocodylia > Alligatoridae > Caiman > Caiman crocodilus. The sequence goes on along the minus strand of JAGPOW010001376.1, from coordinate 227,872 downwards.
AAAAACTAATGAACTTAATTAAATGTACTACTTTAATTAAAACATAGATAATTGGTACTTATTTATCCAGTGGACCCTGTGAACAGATGAATTTGCTATATTGTGGATGGAAGGAACAGAACAGTTAAATGTTAACATATGCTTATGTATAGTACATACACTGATTTGGAATACATTCACGAATGTGGGCTGTGGAACTATCCTTTCTCATGATGATTCATCATCCATACTTTGTGAATCATTTTGTGTGGTAACTTTACCTTACCAGGTGCATCTACACATGCATTTGATCTGGCCTAAATTCACTCTGGTGTAAACTACTGGATTAAGTGCTTTCAGGCAGCTGTCCACACATGCAGGGATTAGGGAGCAGATTTGGTGCTCTTTGCACCAAGTTTCCTGCAGCTCTGTGATGGTTCTAGGCTCCTCCCAGATGCTAGCCCAGGGACTGGCAGGGAGCACTGGGCCAGGAGACAGTTGTCTCCTTATCCAGGGGGCTGCTTGCTGTTGGGATGAAGACAATGTCCCCCTGCCCTGGCAGCAGGGAGCTCCTGGTCCTCCTCCCCAGTCAGGGGCAGGGGACTAGGAAAGATCTGCAGGGGTGGGGTAGGTTCCAGCCTTCTGTCCCGATATGCTGGTGATAAAGTTAGCAGCAATCAGGGCAGAGGCCTGGAACCTACCCCACCCCAGCACCTCTTTCCAAGCCCCATACATCAATCACTTGATTGGGGCACAGGGCTAGGACATGTCCTAGGACCAGGACAGTTTCCAGCCTGTGCCCTGCACACCCAGCCAAGGCTGGGCAGCTTGTTTCCCGCTGAGCTCTACGAGCCCAGAGCAGGGAGGAGAACAGGTTGGGGGGCTTGTTCCCTGTCTAGCACAATAAGTGCAGAGCTGAGAGGGGAACAAATTCTCCTGCCTGTTCCTCCCTCCACTCTGTGCAGGCAGAGCTGAGCAAATAACTGGATCCCTTGCCCCCACCAGCAGGGAGCGTCCAGTGCCGGCTCCGTGACCACAGACCAGGACTGAGAGACCCTTATATGCTAAACTGAGGTTGATGGCTATAGAGCTCAGGCTGGGAGACCATTAACTCCCAGGCTGAGCTCTACTGTCATGGGGCTTAGGCTGAGAGACCCTTATCTTCCATCACCACAATTGTGCAGCTAGCACTAGGATATAAGCATGTCCCAGCATTGGCCCTGCAGTTACGGGGCCAGTGCTAGGAGATAAGGATCTCCCAGCCCCTGCTCCCTGATTGTGATCTCAGAGCTATGGGCTGCTGCTGGGGCAGGTGCACATAGTCCCCACTCAGGCTCCTGTCATAGAGCCCATCCCAGTAGCAGGCAGCTTCCGGGGGCAGGGAGCTATCTCCTGCCCCATGGTGGATGGCTGATTGGGAGCAAATTTTGTTCCTAGTCAGACGTCTACACGAGTGCTACTGCACGGTTACTAATCTCAAACAAAATTGCTACTTGAATTTTCAGGGATTAAGGAGGTTTACCGTGTAGTAATCATGTACACATGTAGATGCACATGCTTACTTCTCAGTGAACTATACTAATACAAAGTTGTGTCTCATGTAGATGCACCCACTTGCACAAGACGACACTATTCCATGTTACCTGGTAAGAAAGTAAATACCTTGGGGGAGAGAGTACAATACTCTATAATCCATAAACTTGATAGGAAAAAAAAAGACAAGAAACCAAAGGTTTGGGACCTTTTTCTAAAGTCATTATGTACAGTTAATGAACCAGAAACTGTTTCATGCACAGTCTCTATTCTAGGTATTTTTCCACTGTTGATCTAGCACTTCTTTGGTAGCAATTCCTAGAACTACTGTAATGTTAATAATGTCATTGGCTGTAGTGTACAGAAGTTAATACCCTAGGTTGCATTACAATAATTGAGGGTAAAATATTGGTCTGCACTAGCTCTCTTATCATGGCTAGTCTCAGAGTTAGTCCAAAAGCAGGGCCTTCCTTTCCCCCTAGCTCAATTAAGTTAATAGAGAATATATACCATAACATTTTAGCTTCTTTTAAGAACCTGAAAAAGGGATCTATTAAATGAGTTCTCCCAAAGTCAAGGGCAATTAATTGTTGAAGTTAATGCTATTTACAATTGTCACTGTTGATATCTTCCAAAATAGAAATATATATTTTATGCCCAAACAAACCTGGAGCTATGCTAATTTATTACTTCATTGTGCAAATTAAACAGGTAGCATTGACCTACCTATGTCCTCCAAAGTGACTCACCTGTAGAATGGAAGATTTCATAATCCTGAAGTGGGGAAGAGGGAATAATACCTTTCAATCATTCCAATAATGATGACGTTAGAACAATAAAAAAAAAGACAATGTTAGACAATTAATGCTCTAGTATTTTATTATCTAACTTAAAGCCTACAGGTTTTCTAAAATGCAACAGTGTAAACTCAGTAAACTACAAAATTAACTGAGCAAACTACTTTCAAAGCAGCATTTTTTCAAAGGTAAATATTCTTGGGATCAGATCTAACATAGCTATAGATTAAATTATTGAATTATAGTGGTAATAATTGATGTTAATGGCGAGTTGTCTGGTTATAAATTTGGGAGTTTTGTATTAAATAAATGACTTTTTTATTTATGTCCCAAAGTTAAATGGCATGCAGAATATGGTTGTGTTGGGTGGGGTTTTTTTTAAAGATCATGTTCAATATTTATTGCTTGATTATACTAATGAGATGTTGCATTTTCCCCCCAGTGTTTTGGGAATGAACTGGTCTTTGAGGCTTCTTTTTGTTTATTCCAGCTCTGGAATTGCATAATATTGTTGATGTACTTTGCTTGTCAATAGAACTGATGATCACTGCAGATCCAAAGGTCATGACTTATGGCTATAAAGGTGTAACGTCATCTTATTTCAGTGATGCTGTTGACTTGCTTTTAAAAGCAGTTTACCTTTGAATAATATTACATCTGTTAATTATATCCAAAAATTAAAAAGGAATGGAGGGGACATGGGGGGAGGAAAGCAGAAGCAAGTCTTCCATGAGAAGTGAAGAATAACCTTTTGATTAAATAAATAAGAGTAAACTTTTCAGCCAAAAATCAAACGAGGTGCATAGAAAGGATGATTACACTAAAGCACATATGTCATATTATTTAATATTCAATATTGATTTAGAGACTGTTTTCATGCACAGTTAATTTTTTTTGCTCTAAGTTATTCTTATTATTGTACTAGCTATGCATCTACTTTCCAAAATATTCATTTGTGAGGCTGATATCTGCTATTCTGACTGGACCATCAGACCCATTCTAGCTATCTTGTGCTGTGTCAAGTTTGCTAGCTGTGTCAGTTTTCTCAGGGTGAAAGGCATCTGCTATGTATAAAGGTTAGCAATTCCAGCAGAGCCATTGATTGCTTAGTAAGCTTAGCTACTCAGACAAAAAATGGGTTTTAATTCAGATATATGCAAAGATAAATATCTAGGAACAAAACAAGCAGACATTTCTACCAACTGGAAGACTGTATCCTGAAAAGCAATGATTCTGATCTGGAGGTCATACTTGATAAAAAGCTCAACATGAGACCCCAGTACAATACTATGTCCATCCTCTCCCCTCCCATCTCCCCCCCCCCCCCAAAAAAAAATAAAATAAAATAAAAGGCTAATTTACTTCTTGGATTAGGGTAACCATATGGTCCATTTTCACCAGGATAGTTACATTTTAAACACTGGCCCATTGATTTGCACAGGTGGTCAATTTTTTGTTCCATTTTCAAAAATGTTGATCCGGAATGCTTCAAAATGCCATGACTGAATGCAGCAGCATCATTTATGGCTGGGGGACACAATACAGGGTTGCAGGTCCTCCAACATACCTCAGTGTTTTGCTTCCCCTTCACTCTCCAGCTTCTCACTCATTCCAGTGCTTTTGAGTGGTTATATCTACACATGCCAATAATTCAGGAGAAATTTACTCTTGAGTAAACTACTCAAAAGTAAATTCTCCCATGCATGTGCATGTCCAGGGATGTGGGAGCAGATTTTCCTAGCGGCAAACTACTCCTTCTCCCTGTGGCCCTTCAGTGGGCCCCTGCAGCATCCCTCTAGGCTCCCCCTGGCTGCTAGCCCAGGGACCAGGAGACAGACCAGAACCTAGGCAAGGACAGTGTCCCCCTGTGCTGGCAGTAGAGAGATCCCAGCCCCTGCTCTTTGATCATGGGACCTGGGCTGGGAAGTCATAGATTCGTAGAAAGTTAGAGTTGGAAGAGACCTCAGGCAGTCATCTAATCCAACCCCTTGCTCAAAGTAGGACCATCCCCAACTAGATCATCCTAGCCAAAGTTTTGTCTAGCCAGGTCTTGAAAACCTCCAAGGTTGGAGATTCCACCACCTGTCTGGATAAACTGTTCCAGTGTCTTACTACCCTCCTGGGCTAGGGACAGATATTCAAAAAGCCTGAGCCTGAACTGATTCGGTTTTTGCAAGTTACTCTAACCTGGCTAAGCTAAATCAGTTTTGTATCCAGACAGACATTGCAGAAATGCAGCTACATGCCTGCAGTGACTCAGGCTAGAAGCCAGAAAGTGCTAGAACAGGTTTCCCTTTGCAGCCACAAGGCTAAGCTGAGGGGCGCGTGGCCAGGCCCCTGTATTTTTCACCCCCCTATATTGTAACACCTAGACATGACATGAGTTTTGCTTTCAAGAATTTGGGGTGAAGTTCCCCCCAAACTCCTCCACTGATCTTCTTGAAACTTGGCAGGCTTCATGCTCTCTGCAAAGTCTACCATCCCTGAAGATTTCACCCAAGTTGGACAAAAAACAACAAATTTATAGATATTTTATTGTTTCTCCATTATACCCTATGGCCAGATGTCCAAGGCGGCTCCAAGTCAGCTCCAAAGCGCTTCAGAAGCTCCAAACTGCTTTGTGAAGCTTAACAGGCCAGTGCTTCGACCTGGACATGATGCTTCAGACCCCAAAATGTCTGAAGCTGCTCGGGATCTGATTTTCTCATGAGAAATAATGTTATAAATGGGAATTGGTTTCTGAACCAAGGTCCTATACCCTATTTTCACTAAAAATACCCCAGAATTTTGTACTCAAATCAATTATAGATGAGTAATAGCAATCGTATTGATTTTCAGGACTTCTTTGAGGTGACTTTGCTGGAGTTTTTGAAAGGATCTTGGTTGGACTTTTTGAAGAGTTCTTGGCTGGAGTCTTCTTAGGAGTCTTAGCAGCAGGGTCTTGTCTGCTTTCTTAAAGGAGGCGTCCAAGGACATTTGGACATATGTTGGAGATGAGCAATGCAGCAAACTTGTTCACTGGTGTGAAATTGCATTGGATCAAGAGTTCTAAACTAATGCCATAAAGTTGAAACGGTGTCAATTTATAAACATTGTAAGTGCAAAATGTTGTAACTCGAAACATTGTAAGTCGAGGACTGCCTGTACTGAGAACAGTCTAGCTCCATCCTCTTTTGAACCCCCTTCAGGTAGAAGAAGACTCCTATTAAGTCCCCTCTTCTTCTAAATAAGCCCAGTTCCCCCAGCCTCTTCTCATAAGTCATGTTCCCCAATCCACTCACCATTTTTGTTTCCCTCCACTGGACTCTCTCCAATTTGTCTACATACTTTCTGTAGTTGGGCGGTGGGTGGAGGGACAAAACTGAACACACTACTCCAGATGTGGCCTCATCAGTGCCGAATAGAAGAGAATAATCACTTCCCTTGACCTATTGGCAACACACCTACCAATGCAGCCCAGTATGCCATTAGCCTTCTTTGCAGAAAGAGCACACTGTTGTTTTATAATCAGATTATTTTCCACTTTAATCCCCCAGTCCTTTTCTCCAGAGCTGTTTTCCAGCCAGTCAGTGCCCCAGCCTATACTGGTGCATGGGATTGTTCCATCCTAAGTGCAGGTCTTTGCCCTTGTCCTTGTTGAACCTCAAGAGATTCCTTTTGGCCCAATCCTCCAATGTGTCTAGGTCATTCTGAATCCTAACCCTACCCTGCAGCTTGGTGTTACCTGCAAACTTGCTGAGGGTGCACTCTGCTATATTCCAGGCTGTTGATGAAGACATTGAACAGAATCATCCCCAGGACTGATGCTTAGGGCACTCTATTTGATACTGGCTGCCAACTAGACATCAAACCATTGATTACTATTCTCTGAGCCTGATGCTCCAGCCAGTTTTCTATCCTCCTTAAAGTCCATTCGTCCAGCTCATTTTTCCTTAGCTTGCCTATGAGAATGTTGTGGGAGACTATCAAAATCCTTCCTAAAATTCTGTCCTTTGTCTCTGATTTCTTACTACTTCCTTCTTCATTGACAGCCTCTTTCTTACCCCGTATATTTATTTACCTCTGTAATGTTTCCCTTTGGACATTTGTCCTCCTGATTTTTTTTCCCCTCCCTCCTCTGCTTTACCTTTTGATTTTACTTTTTACCTATTTATATTTACACTACATCCTCTTACACTTTGAGTTGTCCCCATTTGTGTTTTCTGGGTCTCCTACTATTTTTTTTTTACTGACAGCCTCTTTTCCATACTGTATTCTGTCACAGCAATGTCTCCCTTTAGCCTCTTTTCCCCCTGCTCCCTTCCCCCTCCCCTCTCTGCTTTACTTTTTGTCTTTCTAATTTTTACCTATTTACATTCTCACTGACACTCTGCCACACTTTTAGTTTCTCTCATATATTGGAGTCTCAGAAAAGCAGAGACTCCCTATGCCTGAAGTTTGCTAAGAGCTTTTTTCCCACTATTCAGCTGGTCTAATGAAAGAACCTCACCTGCCCTTGCTAAAATCATGGTGCATCACATCCACTAGGCTCCCAACATTACAGAAGGCAACCAGGTTGGTCAGGCATGACTTGCCCTTGGTGAATCCATGCTGATTGTTCTTAATCACTTTTTTTTCCCTCCAAGTGCTTTGAAATGGATTCCTTGAGGATCTGCTCCATGATATCCTTATCTCCCAGCTCAAATCCCATGGTTGTGGACCCTGGGTTGGGAGATCTTTATCTCCCAGTGCCAGCTCCACAGTCATGGGGCCCATGCTGAGAGACCTTCTTTCCTAGCTGGAGTCCTGTGAACATGGGGCCTGGGCTAGGAGATCCTTATCTCCCAGCGCTACCTCCTCAGTCACGGGGCCAGTATGGGGAGATTCTTCTCTCACTTTCAGGTATGCTGTGAAATACCATGTACACTTCTAGTGTTCACAGAATAGTATGTCGTAGAATTGGGAGGGCACATGACTTATTCTGATTTACACAAATCCTTGTCTATGACCAAAAGATACAATGAGGAGGTCTGTGAAGTTATTCTGGTGATTTGCAGCCTCAGAGTTTTTCCTACAGACTTTGCTAGCTATGGGGACTCATTTGGCCTTAGTATTATTCCCAGGAATCTCTCCAGGCTGGTGAGGAACTATGTGAATTATACACAAATGAGTCATAATGCAAAGCTTTCTGTATTGCTGCTTAAATTCTATTTGTGACATAGATGACATAAAACTGCCCATGGGGAAAGCAATGCCTTCATTGTTTTTCCTGTTTTTTTGTGATATTTAACTGTGAGACTTTTAACATTGGGTTCTTTTTTATTAAATTTGATTTTGCATTTAACCTAGCACATATAATAGTTTAGTAGGGAATAATTATGCCATAACAGGAAATCAGAATTATGTAGCATTAGAATTACAATATATCACATAACTCCTTGATAAGGTAACGCAAGCAACTGTTGAATTTGGAATCCATCTGCTTGGGAGCATGCCAGTCACTTTACAGAAAATAGACTTTGAAAAGCTCATTTTTGCCAAGTGCCTGCTCTCACATTCCACTGCAGCGAAGTTATACAAGTTCTTGGGTTTTTTTCCTATTTATTTTAGTTTAAGGTTGAGAAATGTCATACCTATTCCTATATATCGTTTGAACTGTCCAAACGTTATTCAAAAAGCTCATATTGCATTTAATATGAAAGAATCCCTTTTCCACACCTGTGCACTAGTAAATACTTAGTTGAACTACCGTGGGCACTGTAACCACAAAAGACTGTGCCCTTTTCAAGAAGCTGGTTAAATCTCATGCAGTTGCATAATCATTTTAATCTATCATTTACAGGGTGTACATGAAAGGCAACAGACATGTTAAAGTCCCTGCCCTGAAAAACCTTATATTTAAGATTAAAGATCCTACTCTCACAAGCCCTCAGGATGCTGAATTCTATCAGCTACCAAAAGGATTCTATAAGTAGACACCCTTTAGGATCAGACCCTGTACCTGAAAGCAAAATGCCCATTTTCAAGTCTGCTCACATGGACTACCTTCAGTGAGAGTTTTTGCATGAGTAAAAGGTTCCCTTATTTTCTTACTTTCCTAGTTACCTAAGAAGGTTAGAAATATAGACGGTGGCCTTTCAGTTACCCAGCTCACTGTTTGGCCTCAGAGACTAGGTGAAGTGAACAGCTCACTGGTTTTTCAAAGTAATTTTATCTTTAGAGTAGGGTATCAGTATTAGAATTATGAAAATAAGCATCTGTTGTTATGAGAAACGTCAGACATGAACATTAAAAATATCTGATTTACCTAGATTTTTGTCTTTAATTCTGTTGGAATAAATGAAAGTAACAGCAGCCTCCTCACCCACCATTTAAAACATGAGCTACCTTCAAGGCCTGAGGAATCTTTGTGTTAAGAATCCACATGGTAATAATATTTCACTGGAAATATAATAATTCTTTTTTGCTAGAGGCATCTGGTAAAGAAATTTCTGAAGTAAACTAAAAAAGGTCTTTTTTATTAGCTGGAATTTACTTACTTTTTTACTCTCCACCCCTCCCCATCACTCCGTCTGTACTTTCTGCTTCTGATTTTCTGCAGCAGCTGAAATGGGAATCTGCACGTGTATGCAGGGTGTGTGATAAAAATATGGTAATCTCTTATCCAAACTTACTGGTCTTGTTCCCTGTTAACAGGTCTCTTCATACAATCAAATATAATATTGCTCCGTTTTCAGCAAGAAAAAGACAGGGCTTGGGCATCTTTACTGCTCTGACGTAAAAAAACCCCCAAAACACACAAAGGAATAAGACAGGGACCTAATAACCTTACCTGAAGGCCAAATAGGCCATATCCATGATTGTCTCATCTTCATCAGTATCAGCAATGTTTTGTGGGAAACCTGGTTATAGAAGTGACCTTGTCTTTTTCTAATCCTTGACATAATGAAAAAAAATAAATCACTGATTTGGCCTGGGTTTTTTGTTGGAGGTAGTTTATTCACCTTGCTTTTAGGTGCATGGCATCAAATTTGAGGATGTTGGAAACTGTTATTAGGAAACAAGATATAAAACAAAAAACAGTTCATCTACCACCATAGTATATGAATACTTCATGATCTTTTATGTGTTTGCAACATTTTTGTGAGATATGAAAATACTGTTATTGCCATGTTATTGTAGCAGAAAGCCCACTTTTCCTCTTGCCTGCAGTTGCTCTCCGCTTCTTAGATATGTTTTTCCTCTTCTACCTTTTCTTCCTTCCTCTTTCTTTCACTTTAAGATAAGGAATTGTGTTTTAAAATTTGTATTGTGCATTTTATATCTCCCCTTGTATTTTGGTATTGTTATCTATGTTTGTGCCATGGCATTACTTTTGTAGCTTATATTTTATACTCCTCACCTTTCAACTTTCAACTAAATGTGTTTAGTTTCAGAAGTAAGTTATACATTGTAATAATGTTAACAAGGGCAGGAAACAAACTGCCCTTCCCTGTATCAGGCTGGCCCCTAAAAGAGTGAGTGAATCAGTGATTAAATGTGTAACACGGTAGCAGGCAGTAATTAACACCTAGGGAAACTGCAGATCAACCAATGGAAGAATGCAATAGAAGACAATGTAACAACTGGGGCATCTCTAAATGTCACTGATCAAGGGCTAGAGGCCCTGGCCTGAGTTAATAAACACCAGGGACCAACTTTTGGGCTGAATATCTCCAGATCGACCACTCCCAGAGCCCTATTCAAAATTCATCAACAGAATCCCAAACCTGCATGTACATGCGGACGACCCCTGGAGCTGACAGATGCCATCCAGTAGCCACCAAGGGGGAAAGTCCCATGAGGGTCAATGAAACCTGGATTGGCAAACCTGAAAACTGGGGAGTCACCAAAGTCTCTGCCAAGGACAGACAAAAAGCAGGGAAAAGTGACCCTCAGTGGTGCCCTCTTGATCTCCAACTCGACCAGACCTGTCCAGCCAGAAAGACCTGCTGGCGACCTCCTTCTGGAGGATAACACCATGCTGAAAGAAGCCTCAACGGCAGACTGCAGTGCCTGTGGGATAGGTGTACCTGACTCTTGTAGCTTGCGTGTGTGTGCATGTGTGTGGGGGGGGTGGGGAGGGACCAGCCCCAAGGTTTATGATTTAACTTCATTACAGTGCTTCAATCCGCCTAATAAACCAGAATTTTAAGGATCCTGAGTTGGACATTTGTAGCCAACATTATACATCTGAAAAGAGGCCTAGGTCTACAAAGTGAGGGCCCTAATTGCAACAAAATACACAGACATAAGTGTTCCAGGCTGTCTTTTTTCCTGCTAGGCAACCATTGATCTTCTTGATCATGGTGTACACATAAGAGGCCTAGGCAGATGCTGGATTAATCCATTTGTGGCTGACATGCCCAATTCAAGAGCAACACAGCTTGTTACAAGTCTCACATATCCATATCTTGTCTAAGTTGGAGTCCAAATTTACAGTACACTGCCTTCTTCTTTCTCTTTTTTCATAGGTATACTCTAAACATGCCAAAGGAACCAGACACCAATGGGGAGAGAAGCAAGGGAAAACTTAGTGGTTTCATGGCCTACAAACCTTCACTTTCATTTTGGATTCTGGGAAACTCATTGACTATGGGGGGCAGTGTTTAAGCAACTTTATGCATGCCCATCAGCAAAAACATAGGTACAGATTAAACAGCATATGATTCCTTAAGTTTCAAGGATGTCAATGCTACTTAAAAATTGTGAACTTAAGCAGCTATGCAATTTGACTAAGTTTTATAGGAAGTCTGTGACAAAGTAAGGAGCAGAAACAGTGCTGCCCTAAGAACTGGAACATCTTTTCTCATTTTGAAACAAACATAGTTTCAATGTCAAGAGTTAATTAAACCTTTCTAGATAAAAATATACCTTTTTTGTTTATTTGTTTGCAAAAATAACTATATCATACTGTTGGCCTAAGAAAGGGATGAAGGAATGGAATTTGCAGTTTAAAAATACAAGAAAACAGACACAGACAAAAATCAAATGTTATAAAAGCTTACAGGTATTTTACTTGCCCATCTTAATAAATTAAAAAAAGAAACCAAAGTGTAAAGGACCATGATGAAACATTAATGCTTATCAGAGCTTACCTTATAAATACTGAAATCAAACCAACTATTATAACATAATCTTCACCTCTGAAGTCAAACTAGTAGCTGTCTTCTTTTCCTACATGCACACTAGTATCATAGAGGTATATTTTTTTCTCCTCAGCGGAACTTCACAGGCCATTTACCCATACAGATAAGTTGTTTTGCTCTATTCCCTCCATGTTCAGTAAGTACCAGCATTCCTAAAAACACAAAATTTTTGACCCAGAAAAATTTAACTAGTTTAAACTACATTTTTTATGGCCATTTACAACTTTTTGTAAGATTAAAAAAATCACATTAATACTGCCCACTGAGTTCCCCCCTCTAATAGCCTATTTCTGGCTATAATCAGCAGGGATCTGAGTTTTCTGTTTCCCATGGAAAAATGGAAAAAAAAATGAATTTTCCCTTTTTAACTGAGAAAAATGCCTATTCCTCATTTTAACAGAGAAACAAATGGGTTTTACACCTTTGCAAAGAGCTCTTTGTGGGCTGGCAGAGTTCCAGCCTGCAAGGGGTGTGGGAACAGGAAGAGGGTGGTCAGGCAGGGGGTGCGATGTGCATGTACATGCACATGGCCACCAGGCAGCCTGAAGAACAACTCCTGCAGCTAAGGCTGGCGGGTGGGAGGGGTGCGGTTCAGACTTAGGAGGGAGTGAGTTGGGCAGGGCTGGGGCTAGGACTGTTGCCCAGCTGAGTGGTGTGTGGGGCTTGCGGCCCAAGCCCAGAATGTGTGGCCACAGGGCCCTGCCAGGGAATGAGATGGGACTATGGGTGGCTCATCCAGGGGGTGAAGAGGGTGGGGCTGGGTCACCACTGTGGTATGCACTCCCAGGGCAGGTATGGGAGGCACATGCCCCCAAGATCTGTGTGTGGGGCAGATGCAGACTGACCACTGTGGGCCTAGGGCTCCCTGCCCTGTTGCCCTTGCTCTGGGGCCTCTGCAGCCCAGTGGATGGGATCTGGCATGACAGGGCAAAGTGGAGCTGGGTGGAGAAGCTCCTTGCTGCTGCAAGCCCTGAGCTGCCCTGGCCAAGTGTCCCCTGCCCACCTGGCAGTAGCAGGATTGGCAGTGCAGGGTTGGGCCGCTTGCCGCTGCAGGGTGGCCCAAGGCCACCTCGCTAGGGTGGCAAGGGGCTTCCCTAGCCAGTCCTGCACTGCCTTGCTGTGCTGGGTCCCTCCCACTGGGCCATGGAGGCCCCAAGGGGAGGGCAGCAGGGTGGGGAGCCTGAGCACACAGTGGGCAGCCTACACCCACTCCCATGCCCCCTATGGGCTCCACTCAAGCTGCGCCACCAGCAGGGGAGGGGAGATCAGGGCTTCATGCTCTGCTCCCCACTTTGGCCGCAAGAGCTGCTCCCTCTCATTGGTGGCAGCCTCGGATATGGTGTTTCTGGGGCTATGGATCCAGGTCCTTGGCCCTGTAGTCCTGGCAACTGGGGGCCCTCTTTGGCAGGGCTGGGTGAGGGGAAGGGTGCTGTGGATAGTGGGTGAGTGTCGCCAGCAGGGGTGGGGGCCTGTGGGTGGGGAGTGAGGGGCACCAGCAGGGCCAGGGAGCTGTGATTGGGAAATGAGGGGTATCTGCAGGGCTGGGGAACTGTGGCTTGAGAGTGAGGGGCATAGACCTGTGTCCATGTGAGCTAAGGGGGCAGGGGGAGCTGTGCTTTTCCTTGATAAAAAAGTCCTAGATCAAATACCAACATGTATAGATATTTAGAATTTATTTATTGTAGTGAATGAGGCACTGTTAGGCTTCCAACCTACTTTAAGATGCTAAATATATCAATAAAACATTGTATTCAATTGATGCCTATATATAAAGTGGTGTTTCATTTAATTGTGGATTTGGGGATTTTTATCAGACAATTTGCAATTTTTATCAGAGGATTTGTGATTTTTAAACAGAGGAAACCAGAATCCCTTATAATCAGGGCAATAAGCAGAAGCTGTATGGAGCTGTACTTTTTCAGGAGTTCTTGGAAAACCAAGTCTGCAACTCATGGACCAACTTTATCTCCTCCTTGACATTATAATATGACAAAGAGGAACCAGATAACAACTGGAACCTACCTTTTGCCTTTTAGAGTGAGAGAAACTGTGATTCATATCTTGAATTTCTACCCTCACTCTGTTTCTGGTATCCTGCTGTTGCCTTGAAGGTGATAGGATATTATAAAATGCAAAATTAGCTCTGGATTAGGTTCTAAAAGTGTTCCTGAGTTCAAATATATTATGACAACAGTAGTAATATTTGAAGGCACATAACATCTGTGACTCACCAGTACAAGAATGGTTTTCAAATGTATGTTTAGGCAGCACTCAAAGTTGGTCTTTTATTGTATTATTACAGTAGCACCTAGAGGTGATGTACTTATTGGGTCTTTATGTGAAGTACTTCTTTTGGGGGCCAGCCAGGAAAAGCATTTAATGTGTAGTTCAGGCTCCTTATAAGTTCCCCTGATGACTACTGAACAAAGAATGTGTTGATTAAGCACATCCATTAGGCACTGTAATCATAACTCCTCCTTGGCCAGATCAAGGAAGTTCTGCCTTGATCAGTTGTCTGCTTCTGGGTAGACTGGTTGCAGCAATTCCTCTACAAAGACATTGCATTATTAATGTCCTCACATTTTGCTTTAGGGTAGTAGAAATTGGGACTGGAAAGCTGTAATGTTCCAGTAGGGCACATATAGCTACATTACAATAGTTATTATATGTGTATTAATAAATGGAGGCTTAGATTGTATTAAGTTAGTGTCCCTAAGTGTTGTGGCTTTATACCCCACTGTAGCAAGGTCAGCCACTCCCATTACTTCCCTTATCACAGATTATCACTAGGGAATCAGCAACAGGTAGGAACTGGTAGCAAACAGCAGAGGGGGACAATTTCCCTCACCAGCGGCAATTTTGGGAGGGAATGGGTGAGGAAATTGCAGCTATCAGCAACCATGATTCACACATGCCATCCTTCCTCCCTACCCCTCATGTAGTCCACAAAAGATGCCTGAGAGGATTCCCCTTTCTTTGCTAGACATCATCATTCCTCTATGTACTGCTAGTCATCCATTCCAAAGAAGACTTCTCTCTCATTCTCATAAAACTGCTTTTGAAGAACAAATGCATTACATTTGCTGTGAATCAGATTGCACTAAATAGTTGGTGACTTGAGAATCTTTCCTATAGGGGTCTCCATTCTTTGATTCTTATAAAATCCTAATTTTTTTAAAAACAAATCTTCAAATTACAAATACTCTGCACAAAACCATACAAACAACTATAGCTACCCCCATCTCCTTGAGTGTTAACACTTGTCCTTTGAGTGCTATCAACAGTTGTTCAATGGGGGCTTTTCTCATTCTCTTGATACTTTCAGGCTTGTGAATTGTAATTCATCTGGGCCTCATGTTTTGTCAACTTTTAATAATTCTAATTACCTAATTATCTGCTCCAGTGCAATGATAAAACCTTTAACATTTTGTTTCTCTCTCTGTCCCCATAGGAATTTCTATTTTATCTAATGAGATATTACCTTTTTTTCTTTCCTCAGGATGACGGCAACAAAATAATTTAGTAGAGGGCAACAATATAAGCTTCTGATTACTTTTTCCTTGGCCCCTGTTTGCTTCATATGGTTGGAGCAAATGTTTAATACAATATCTTTATTTGCAATTCTAGTTTTTGATAAATTTTCTAAACAGCCCTTACTCACCTGGAAGTGGGCAATACCTGCTCCCAGGACTCCTTGCAATTTACCTGATAGACATTGGACAAAAGGTGCATCTCAAGCCAGTCCAGAGAGGTATACTCCCCCTTTATGTGACTTTGGTCAGGCCACAATTGGAGTACTGTGTCCGGTACCAGGCGCTGGACTTCAAAAGGGATGTGGCCAGCCTGGAGAGGGTTCAGAGGAGGGCCACCCACTTGGTGAGAGGGCAGCAGGACAGGCCCTATAAGAAGAGAGTGAAGGACCGGAACCTGTCCTTGGCAAGAGGAGGCGGAGGGGAGACCTAGTGACTGCCTACAAACTCATCAGGGAAGATCAACAGCAAATAGGCAGAGCCCTTTTGTTCCTAACACCACCTGGGGTGACAAGGAACAATGGTAATAAGCTGATGGAAAATAGGTTTAGGTTGGAGATCAGAAGGCAATATTTTACAGTTAGAGTGGCCAGAATCTGGAACCAACTTCTCAGGGAAGTGGTCCTCGCCCCTACCTTGGGCAAATTCAAGAGGAGGTTGGACGGTCACCTGTCTGGGGTCTTGTAAACCCAGCATTCATTCCTGCCTGTGGCAGGGGATCAGACTACATGATCTGTTCAGGTCCCTCCTGACCCTAGCTACTATGAAGCTATAAAACTACGAACTATGAAAATAAACACTCTCAGGAACAAGGTCCAAAATTCAGGATTCTCTCTTCTGATAGGGAGTGACCTACCCAGCAGGCTACATGGTCATGGTCCCTCTTTTTCTCTCTCTGGTACAATATAGCTAGAATTTTTCTAGAAGTGCAGAGGGTTTCCCCTCTCATGCACACCCAGAATAGTCCTGCTGCATAGCAAGAGCTTCCTCCAACAAATTAAGAGATGTGTAGCCAAGTGCTTTCTGGCAAAGGGTTAGTTCTCTAAAGACTCCAGGGTACTGTATAAAAGGGTGGTAGCTCCAGGCATATTTTAAAAGGAACAAGGGACTCCTTCAAGAAAACGTCTGAAGTAAAGGCTATCAGCACCTCCTTTCAGCAGAAGGTTCTAAGCTGTAAATCTCCTTGGGCAGAGACATGTTCTGGCAGTCTTAAATAACAAGTGAAATTTCAAATATAATTTTGTTACTGGTAAGTAGCTTCATGCTTAATAAACTGATCTGGATCCCAGTCTGAGGCACCTCATTCTTCCTATGGATTATATGGCACCCAGTTCAAGGTACCACTCTGATAGCCGAGCACCTATGCCTGGAATACCTCATTTTAAGTGCGTAAGTCATCATCTGGATCTAACAGATATTTATAGGGAGCTTGTGTCTAACAAATTTCACATGACTGTTGAGCATGCTGTGGCTTGACCTTACTGAGTTACTTCCCAGTTCCTCTGATGACTTAGTATTGAGTAGCAGTGGTTAAGTGGAGGATCTAGCTTGTCTGTGAGCTACACTTGTAGCTCCAAGGAGAAACCTGCCTCTCCACACACATCCCTAAAGATGTATCCTATGGCTACTTTTCTGGTAAGGAGAAAAGAAGAAATATAGAGCAGAGGATGAAATAACTCAGCTTCCCACTGGACCAGTGAAGAAGGACACAAAGAACTAGAGAATGTTTGGGGGCAAAAGCATGAAAAAAAGAAAGAAAAGAATAGAAAGAGGTGGGACTGGACCAGGGAAAGTATAATATAAATGGGAGAACTAGTTCAAATCCAGAAGAATGTTGAGTATAATTAGAAAAAAATGAAAGAGGAGGACCCAAAAAAGTGTAGCATAGCAAGAGCAGAATGCACTAGAAAATGAGAGTTAAGATGAAAGAACCTCTCCCCCCACACCCCACCCTCCCCAAGGAGAAAATGAGGTTCCATTTTGAAAAAAGACAGGGGTTAGAGAAAATATGGAAAATAAGATGGAGTGACCTGGAGAGGAAGGTATAGTGAAAGGGAAATAAAGAAGGCAGATATTAAAAGCACAATTTTTAGGTGAGTGGATTATAAATTTATATTCCTACCTTTTATTCTACTTCTTTGGCAGCAGTCTTGTAGGCAAGACTCAGGGTACTTATAAGGCGGTAAAATTCCATTAAAAAGTCAACTGAGGTAGTTTCTGTTGTACTAGTTTGAAATTAGCCCTGACACTTTAAGTCTAAAGGAGCCAAGCTACCCCTATAATCTTAAAACAATGTGAGAAGCAATTTCCCAAGAACTTGTTTATAGACCAGAGCACTAAGGGAACAGTCCACATTTTGGGGGTTCATTTATTAGGTCTTTAGAAATATTTTTTCTCAGTCTTCCATGTCCAACATTTTCCGTGTAGGGCTTTTAACTCACCTCTTTTTCAAAGGATTATATTGCCAGTTACCTTTGAGCCAGGAAGCAATGCTAATCCTACTTACCAGAGAAACTAGACTCTCTGGGGAGTTTCTTGCCATAGTCATCAGTTTTTTCTCCCTTGTGTAATAGATACCACAGGCTTCCCCAAGCATGCTAATGTCTGCATCTCAACCCTGTTTGACAACCCCTGTCTCTGGAGACATGAACTTCTAACAAAATCCTGGTACCAAAGGAGCTACAAAAGCTGAGTTTTATCAGCTGACCCTGCTCCTATGCTCCAGTTTCTCTGTTTTTCCATTGAACAACTGTTTCATTAAAAAAGCTATGCTATAAAAGATGGTCCTGAGCTCCGTTGTTCCTTAAAGGGAAAATGCTATCCTTTACAGAGAAACTAGGAGATAGCTAATTTGAAAATTTATGTATGTTAATAATTTACTAGACTCTGGGCGCATCTATACATGCATTTAGGTGACATGAAATTTACTATGCAGTAAGCAGAAATAGGCTGGCATCTATTCACGTAGGCATTAAAGCACATTAACACTGTGAGTGTTCTGATTTGGGATTAAAGTTAATCCCAAGTCAGTCCACACACACAGCATTAATGCAAAGTAAGGCATCTACACATTCATTACTGCGTAGAAATAATATATTATTATTTATTGTGCACCATGCAGATATCAAATTTACACCCAACTCGGCATAAGTCACCATAGTTACTGCACAGCATGGGCATGCACTTGAAGATGCATGCCGATATTGTGCAATAATTTTAGGTAACTGTGCAGTAATTTATGGTACTACACAGTAACTGTGCATGTGTAGATGCGCCCTTTATGATGTAAACTGCTGTGACTCCCCTGAAGTCTTTTGTTACAAAATGTATGTAATTATGTTTACATATATTTAACAAGATGCATTATGGTCTCTCCATTGGTGAGTGGAAGTGGTGCATCCTACATATCCATGCTGAGTCACAATAGATGATACTTTGCCTATGGAGAAGAAAGGTAACAAGAGATATCTAAAGTGCTACTGGGACACCCTGGATGCATTTTAGAGTAAAAATATTTCAGTTTGCACTGAAAAAGGGGAGCCTTACAAGTTAGCAGTTTTGTCTTTTGGGTTTTTTTTAAATCAATGTTTTCAGTGGAAAATGGATATTTTATGAAAATATTTATTTGAAAACCCAATTTTCTACCAATTTTTTCTTTTAATAAACTCTATAAAATGTCTCTGGATGTGGATCAGCAGCCTGGAGATCCCTGTTTTGACTGAAAAATTCACCCTAGGGAAGAAATTATTCTTGGATCCTCAGATAGTCATCTTATTAGCTTTGCCAGATTCCTAAGGTTAAGATTGATTTGTCTCTACAGACAGGAAAAATCAGGGTTTGTTATTTTTTCTGGTATGTACAAGATGAATTGTCACTTAGGATATACCTAATGTTCACAGGACAATAGATGTGGTGATCCAAAATAAATAAATAAAAAATAAAATCTATCAGCACATTTATCTAGCTGCAAGCAAGCAGGTCATTCTTAAATAAGTGTAAAAACAGCAGTTTTATAGCTGCTCTTAGGTTAATTCCAAGATATATAGTATCCATCTAGAAGGTGATTTCAGAGTGTTAGAGGTTTCTTTGGAAAGAACAAAAGAAAATCAAGTGTGGACTCATAATAAATGTTCAAAGCTTTGCCTTTTCTAAACAGCGAGTTACCGAATCAGAAAGACATGGTAAATGGCAACTGTACGATCTTCCTTGTCAGAATAAGGAAATATCGCTGTCCCTGACATCTTTCCTTCAGGGTTATATGAACAATTACAGCCTATTTTCATACTATCAGCCCTGGAATATAGTTTTTTGCTTTTGTGTGCACTTTTTCAGGATCAGAACTTCCACAGGATCACACCTATTGTTACTGTGAGCTGCATATTCAAATGTAGTAAGAAATATCCTTCAAAGTCCTAGATTGTTTTAGGATATGCAGAAGGAGCACCTGAGTAGTTTTACTGTTATCCTAATAATATGGAGTTTAATTTATAAACTACATGATATATGGTAAGTGACATTCTCAGCATTTTATTTTTATTGCCACATTTTCTGGTCCTTGTCAACTTTGAGCAAAGCAGGACAAAAAGGTGCTTTTATAACCTAGAGTAGTCTAGCAGTTTAAAAGTTTGGCAGTAAAGCCAGCTGAATTGTACATGGTTTTGGTGTCTTTATAGTAATGGATATATACCAGACCATGTCCTACCTATAAGTATGCTTTCTTATGTTCCTGAAGGGTATACATTTACAACCTTATTGTTCCTGACCCCAGCGTGGCAAAATTATTTTGTACAAGATTGGGACCCAGTCCAAAGGAAGGAAAATATTCAATGCCACTGGAGACAGGTATAGGAGATCCGATAAAGTAGGACCTGGGCAGAATTTAAGTGTTTGAGTCCAAAACTGCAATCCTGAAATTCTGCCTCAGCTGTCTCCAAACCACCATAGATATCTTTTGACCAGGGACCTACTCTTGACTGTACTGACTACCTCAGCACCTAACCCTTGGCTTAGTTCCAGTGTAATCCCAGAGTAAGGAGTTCTTCAATATATTTTACCACAGGTCAATCCAGTAGAAAGTCTCAGGCACTCTTAACATATGCTGACAGACAGGATAATGGTTCCCACCATCACGTTGGAAAGAAAAGCCCCTCTTTCATAATAAAGCAAAAATGGAAAGTCTGGATTGAAATCCTTGGCTTTAGGGATTTCAGATCTACATCTCTCACCTCATAAAGAGAATGTTCTGAGTGGGCACAGTCTTCACCCTTTCTATTGAAACTGTGCCATTGTGTATTGAGAAAAAAAGAGAAGAGGAGGAAATAAGCTCACCGTTCTATAACCTGCACTTAGAGCACCAAAATGGGTGAAGTGAATCCTGGGTTCTGGTCAATGCAACCAGGGGTTTTTCTTTATTGGACATTAAACAATTATTGAGTTGAACTATAGAAACTGTTGTGGAAGTCCAACAAAAGTTGTAGATTCTACTCTGAGAAACGTAAGGTTGTTCCTTAAGGAGACGTTCCTCCATGCCCAAAAGGGAGGTAATCCCAACAAGGATCAAAGGGGGCAAGAGGGTGCAAAAGCCCCCATGGCTCACCAAAAGCATATGGGAACATCTCCTAGCTAAAAGGGAGGGGTACACCCAATGGAAAGGAGGGGCCATCACTAGGGAGGACTATACCACGGTTGCTTGGGGCTGCAGGGGGATGGTCAGGAAGCCCAAGGCGGAGATGGAACTGGGACTAGCTACCCAGATCAAGGACAATAAGAAGTCCTTTTTTAAATACATAGGGGGCAAAAAGAAGGTACTGAGTAACATGGGGCCTCTGCAAGGCATGCTAGGAAATATGATTGTCACACCAGATGACAAGGCTAACCTATTTAATAATTTCTTTGCCTCTAATTTCCTGAGCAGGAACCAGATCAGCCCATCTTCCAGGGCCCCCTTAGGCCTCAGGGGAGGTGCACCCAGGCCTCGGGTCAGTGAGGATCTAGTCAGGGAACTTCTGAAGGGACTGGATGTATTTAAATCAGCTGGTCCTGATGACCTCCACCCCAGAGTGCTGAGGGAATTAGCAGAGGTCATGGCAGGACCCCTGGCATGGCTTTACAAGCACTCATGGTGCTCTGGTGTGGTGCCAGAGGACTGGAAAATGGCCAGTGTGATTCCCATTTTCAAAAAAGGGAAGAAGGAGGACCCAGGAAACTATAGCCCAGTAAGTCTTTCCTTGATCCCGGGTAAGCTTTTTGAGAGAATTATCCTGGCACATATCCACGAGGGGCCAACAAGGGAGATTATGCTTAGGGGCAACCAACATGGGTTCAGTAGAGGCAGGTCCTGTCGGACTAACCTGGTGGCCTCCTATGACCAGGTCACAAAATCCTTAGGCGCAGGGGTAGCAGTGGGCGTAGTCTTTCTGGACTTCAGGAAGGCCTTTTACACTGTCTCTCACCCCATTCTCATTAAAAAACTAGGGGACTCTGGCATCAACACCTACATAGTCAAATGGGTTGCTAAATAGTTGGAGGGCAGCACCCAGAGAGTGGTGGTGGATGGGTCATTTTCGACCTGGAGGGATGTGGACAGTGGGGTTCCCCGGGGCTTGGTCCTCGAACCCGCACTGTTCAATATCTTCATCAGTAACTTGGATGAAGGGGTAAAAAGCACCCTATTCGAATTTGCTAATGACACTATGATGTGGGAGGATGTGGGCACGCTAGGAGGGAGGAACAGGCTGCAATTGGACCTAGACAGGTTACAGGGGTAGGCTGATGAGAACAGCGTGGGTTTCAACACTGACAAGTGCAAGGTGCTACACCTGGGGAGGAAGAACCAGCAGTATACCTACAGGCTGGAGAACTTGGCTAAAATGAACATGGGCCAAGTGTGGGGACGCTGTCAGGAAGGCCAACCATACCTTGTCATGCATTCACAGATGCATCACGAGCAGGTCCAAGGAGGTGATCCTCACCCTCTATGCAACATTGATCAGGCCACAGCTGGAGTACTGCATATAGTTCTGGGCAACACACTTCAGCATTGGGAGGGTTCAGAGGAGGGCCACCCACATGATCGGGGGCAGCAAGGCAGACTCTATGAGGAGAGGCTGAGGTACCTGGACCTGTTCAACCTCCATAGGAGAAGGCTGAGGGGGGATCTAGTGGCCTGTTACAAACTAGTCACAGGGGACCAGCAGTTACTGTGGGAGTCCCTGTTCCCCCGAGCACTACCAGGATTGACTAGAAATAACCGTCACAAGCTGGCAGAGGGTAGGTTCAGACTAGACATCAGGAGGCACTACTTCACTGTCAGGGCGGCTAGGATCTACAACCAACTTACAAGCAAAGTGGTGCTGGCTCCTACCCTGGTGGTCTTCAAGAGGAGGTTAGACAAACACCTTGCTGGGGGCATTTGACCCCAGTACTTTTTTCTGCCGTGGCAGGGGATTGGACTTGATGACCTGCTCAGGTCCCTTCCTACCCTACCAACTATGAAACTATGAAACCTGAGACCTAAAAACTAGGAAATGCGATGTCTAACATTTAGTCCTAAATTCATTATTGAATTGTACTCTCTCTAATTCCCATAGAGAAATTTGAAAATTACAACCGTAGGACATTAAAAGGAACCCTAATTATGACATTATACATTTCATTTAATCAGGGAGAACAATTCCTTACACTTATTTTTCTTTATATAATTTCAAAGGAGGGAAAAAACTCTTTGAGATTAAGATGATCCCAGTAGAAAAATAACTTCTGTATTAACCAGTCATGACCATCTTACATTACACCTTAGTAAAGAGATGGGGAGAAGTAAGAGTGAGTCTTAGCCAGATGTCAGTTCCAGATGCTGACAGTCTGATTAAAAGATAATAACAATGATAGTGTGTATTCACTTATGTATTTGGAGTCATCTTCAACTGTAACTTCAAAATGACACTGAACAGTCCTTTAGGCATGAAAATTGTATACACAATCATGTTGGACATCTCTGTAGTGACATAAACTTTACTTAAATATTATCATCTTCTGTAACGGATCCATCAATAACTATGTAACTAGAATCTGTAGAGTTGTAAATTTCAGCCTGAGTCATCATTTCGACCTGTGAGAATCAATGAGATTCTCACAAGGGGAGGTGCTTATCCCATGACCTTTTATTAGTGAGTAACTGGGAATGATGGGTGAAATCCTGGCCCCAGATGAGTCAATGAGCTCCACAAACTGAACCTGAAAATAAAATTTCTCTGGCATTTCTAAAATTAGGGATTTAAAGACATGGCAGAATTAGTGAATGATTTTAAGATATCTTTCTTAATCATAGTGAGAAGAGGGTACTTGTGTAGCTTATTTCCAATATTTAGGCAATGTTTAAAGTTGCTTTGTTGACTTTATGTACTTATTTTTTCTCCCACCTATCAGCATAGAATCTAAAAGCCTGTCACCTTGAGTCAGTGACAGATACATTGATTGCCTTTGGATACACTCCTATAAGGAATACTGCATTTTTCTGCTAGAAACATTTTGACACCCTGTTATCTTCCTGAGTTTATCAGACACCTGCTGCTACCCCACCTGCCTTCTTGGCAGCCAGGAATGCTTGTCTTCCTTTCTTCCATATTTTTTTCTATGTATAAGTATCAACAGGTGTGATCAATTCTGAGGATGGATATTGTGCCAATGCTTCATTGCTGGCATAAAAGAAAGACTTCCCATAGAGGAAATGGCATGTGCAAATTTATGAAGGCTACTCAACAAAACCCAATGCTGTCTGGCACCCATGCCTTACTGAGAGTCCAACCAACTCTGGAGCAGGCAGGGTGCCATTCTGACAGATGGGCAAAA
This sequence comes from Caiman crocodilus, assembly GCA_030014935.1. NCBI lineage: Eukaryota > Metazoa > Chordata > Crocodylia > Alligatoridae > Caiman > Caiman crocodilus. The sequence goes on along the minus strand of JAGPOW010001376.1, from coordinate 204,019 downwards.
GTGTAGCCAAGACACCAGGTAGTATATGTAGCGAGTGTGTTTTCTGAAGCTTTAATTCTCAGCCAGCAATGCGTAAATGATTGTTTGTCTTAACTTTACCCACAGTTGTTTAAGGGGATATGCTAAAACTAATCCAGCCTCTTCTTATGTTCTTTAAAAAAAACAGTAAGAGCAAAAACATCTGGGCAGGGGAAGAAAAGTTTTTGTTTGATTTGAACACAGAGAAGCATGGTATTGTGAATGATCATGTATCACTGGCCTCTAATGGATATGCTTAAAGACTTTGCAGATCATTTATTTCTAGTAAGGGAAGGGATCTATACCCTATTAGTAATGACAGGAACTGAAGATTTGCTTGTAATGTAGGTGGTGAGAGTTAGCTGCACGTAAACTGTAAGAAGGATTTAAGGCTCATTTTATTTTTTTTTAAAAAGCCTAACATCTCATATACTTATCTGAAGGTTTCCTGAAGCTTCTGGCTTTGAAAAATTCTTTCTACGTCATGATGATGACGACTTATTGTTTGCTGACACTTTAGTTGTTAGCTAGAACCAGACAAACAAAAATAATCAAGTTAGCGGAATATATTTGAATATCATGAAAGTTTCATTTTAAGTTTAGAATTAAGGTTTTGATCTGTTTTTATTTTGCCTGAATCAGTTTGCCACTCTTTAGCAGTCTGATTTAGAAAAAAAATGGTGATGATGATGGGGGCGGGTTGTCTGTATCTGTGTGAGACCCTTACAGACATTGGGTGCTGATAAAAAGAAGTATTCTAAGGAAGCTTCTAGTACCCCAGTCTCTCCATGGAGAGTGCCCTGTTATGTGAACCAGACAGCTTCTGAACTTTCATATTTTGGATAAACTCCTAGAATCTCAAGTGAATAAATTAACAAGGTTGAAGACTGTGACAGTTCATCATTTGAGTTAAACATTTAGGGCCCAGTCATACCATTTAAAAGCTAGTGATGTCCAGAATAGGAGGAGCTGCCCTGTAAAATGAGAAGCTCTAGGGACCACCGTACAGATTGGTTCAAAGAAATGATAATCTCAGATTTTCACAACCTTCCTATCCTTTTCCCCTTTCTTATGAGTTTTCCTGTTGTCTGGAAAGTACATCGCAAAGGCTGAGATTGCAGCATACCTTAGCGTGGTGTTGGTAAAGATAGGGAAGTTCTTTGCACAGACCAATATGAGCTTGGTTCCAGTTGCATAGTCACACATAGAATTATATAGTTCCCAACAGTGGTGGTAATGGGAGAGGTTTGGAGGCAGTCAATCAACTTGCCTCTTACTCTTCATGAACATACCATAGTGCCAACAGTTGAGACATGCCATATAATACTCTCACTCCTCCAAACAAAAATCTTTGGATTCCCTCACATCTCTCAATTATGGCAAACATATTCAATCTTTTATTAGTACTTTTATTTTTAACTGACTGACCACAAGGTCTGCTATATGAGAAATAGTTGAAATGAAAAGGGAAAAAATAAGATTGCATTTCAGCAATAACTTCTAAACTTGCAACTCCTAAAAAATGTGGAATTTGGAAGCAACTCTAGAAAAAGATATATTACTTCCATGCCAGGACTATGGTATTTCATTATTCCGCCTCTTTTACACAGTGTGTTGTGTGTTGTAGGAAACACAGGAAAACTGTTGGAAAGTAAAGGACAAATAGGCTACACTGATTACTCTTTGACTGAGATTGATTCATTTGGGTGAGAGAAATCAGCTCTGAAAATCCTTCAGCTTGTTTTTGGGTTAGTTTTTTTTTTTTTTTATGAGCTTACCTGGCCCTTGTTCATGTTGTTTCAGAATAAAAGCCCACATTTGAGTTCTGCAGATGGGGAAATCCTGTATTCTTTGCCTGGAAGAGGATAAAATAGAAAGAATGAAAGCTTTAGCTGTAAAATGATTTTTTTTAAGAAGCTAAGGACTAGATTCCACTCTGTGCCCATCTACTTTGCACTATTCTACCTGTGCAATGTATTCATAAACCTAGTTTACCTGATCACTTAAACTTGGTTTATAGCTGTTTTGTATTGTATGGAGTATTCTACATCATATTTTTTCCCGAATAATGAAAGGCTTTGTGTTGCTCCTTGGTAACTGCATTAGTCGTGAAGGACTTAAAATACTGAATTCATGAAGGACCAGATGACCAGCTCTGGAAATATATAGTGCACATACAAAAATGTGAAACCAATGTTTGCAATCTATGCTCATTTATTTACTTGAGCTAATGTTAGCAAAGGATATAAAAAGCAACAAATAACCATTTTGTAAGGCTATTAGAAGTAAGAGAAAAACTAAGTATAAGTTCCTTAATGAAGAACCTAAAAATAAATGATGCATAAAACCCTCTGTTTAATACTTTTTTACAGCTGTCATTAAAAAAGGTCAACTATCTGAAGACAGGCAGAGTTAGGAGCAAGCATAAGGGAGTGGATCTCAGGGAGCAGTGGTCAGCAATCTGTGGCCTGTGAGGCAGATCTTGCCTCCTGGAGCCTTGAATCCAGCTTGCAGAGCCATGTCTTCAGTGACACTTGGAGACAGAGGGTTTTATCCATGCCACAGCTGTGGTGTGGGGTACTTGATGGAGCGGGACTCTGTTCTGGGCTTCAGCTGGATAACGGGAGCTTTGCCAAGGGGACCTCTGCTCATGCTATGCTGCAAAGAGGTGGTGGGAACTTCAGCAAAGTGACAGGCGGAGGAGAGAGGAGGGGACAGTTACATGCATCACACTTCAGGTGGATGCTAGGGAGAAGTGGCAGAGATAGCCAGGTCCTAGTGCCAGTCTACCTAAGACCAAGCAGACTCGTTCCATCTCGCTACTGGAAAACTTTGATGACCCTTGTTCTAAAGTGAAGAAAGAAAAAGTTATTCAGGAATACTGGATGTTTTGAAGTTAACAGAACTGGATGCAACTCATTCTAGGTTACTCAAACAATTGGCTGATCTAGTTTCAGAACCATTGGCTGTCATCTTCAGGAACTGCTAGGTGTGAGGTGAGGTCATAGACATCAGGAAACAGGCAAATAGTGCCCCTTTTTTAAAAAAAGGGAAAAAAGAGGACCCATGGATTTACAGCCTGTTAGTTTAATTTCAATAGTTGCAAAGAAATTGGATTATATTTTGCAAGAGTAGGGCAACCATATTATTTTTAATAAAGTCCAGAATAGGGGCACACACAAACACACCTGCCTCTTCCTCCAGCTAAGGACACAGCAGGAATGGGGGAATTTTCTGTGTTGCCAGGCTGTCAGCCTGCTGCCTGGCCCCTGTAGCTCAGTGCCAATTTTCTTTTGCCCCAGGGTAGTCACTACCCTTGCTCCTTGGCAAGGAAACCTCCAGCTGCTGCAGCAGTATCCGTCCCATACAGCCTATGGCTTGTTCTGCCTGTTGACTCCCATGCAAGTTGCAAGGGAGGGCCTGGCCTGTTGACACCCTGCAGGCACCGAGCTGAGGAGGTGGGGTTAGACACACACACAGATGCACTCATGTAGACCCACGTTTACACACTGTTGGAAGGCAGCAGTGAGGGGTCTGTCCACTGCATTTACACAAACGGGTGAACTTTCCTAGCGCTGACCCCACATATCCCAGGAGCCTTGACAGCAAAGTTGGGTGGAACAGTGTGGAGTCCCATAGGAGCAGCCCCTGTGCAGTGTCCCTAGGTTCCCCTAGCCTGCACTGTGTAGGCACACAGCATCTCCCCACCACTGGCAACTGCCTGGGTCACCATGCACAGCTGGGGCCTCAGCAGCAGCCACAGCAGCAGGGCAGAGGGCTGCCAGTGGTAGGTGGCCATCATGAGTCACACTGCGGTAGTGCCTAAGCCCGTGTCCCAGCCCTGCTGCCCCATCCTTCCCTGCCACGACCAACCCCTGCCCCAGCAAGAGGAGCAATGCAAATCCCCCACACTCTAGCCCCCACAATTCAGCAGCTGTAGAGGAGGAACTGGGTTGGGCACATATGGATAGGGTAGCCCCAATCCAGGAATTCTGCTTCATTTTTCACCAGCTGACCAGGAAGCTGGGATGGCCTATGAAATCCAGGACTGTTCTGGATAAACTGGGATATCTGGTCACCCTATCTAAGAGCCTATTTCTGTGCAGTTAGATGATAGCAATGTAATTAGGAACAGCCAACAGATGGGTGTACTGCTAGTTGAATCATTATGCTCAAAGCAAAATCAGCAATGGCTCTATATCAAACTGGGAGAAAGTTTCAAGTAGGTTTTCCTATGTGTGCGCCTTGTATATGGGACTATTTAATGTCTCCATAAACCACTGGAAGATGGAACTCAGTGCACACTTAGTAAATTTGTAGATGACACCAAGTTGGGTAGTAGGCCTCTGCGAAGTGGCAAGTATTTGATTTGGATATGGATTTGCCCAATTTGGAGGGACAGCAATTCAATTTGGTGATTCGAATCACTGTCCCAATTTGATTTGGTACCACTTCAGAGATTCGACTATAGACTAAACAGGCAGCTGTTCTCAATGTTGGACACAGCTGTCTCTAGCTGGTAATTCTGTTGTGGTAGGTGAATGGGGAAGGGAAGGGATGTGGGGGGGATCAGATCAACACTCCACAGCAAGGGAGGGATAGGGGCTGGGGCTGAGATAAGCTGCTCAGCTGGGGTGATTGGAGGGGACACTGGACTTGGGGAAAGGGGCTTCTGCCACTGTGTGCTGCTGTGTGCCACTAGTTTGGGAAGACATGGGAGTGGGCATGTGCCTTCGGATCTGCATGGGGTGGACTGGGCACTGGAAGGTTAGCCCCAACCACCTGCCTGCACTCTGTGGGGCAGATGGAGCCATGGTTGTGCTCCAAGTTGTGCTGAACAAAAGGCAGAAGGCACTGAGAGTGGGGGCTATGCCCCTCCCACTGCTGGCCCATCCAGTGTGGGGCTGGCACAAGACTGAGCCCCTGTGCTGCCTATGGAAAGCTGTGTGGAGCAGCAGGAACTGGCCTGCCCTGCCCATGGCTCAGACAAGCAGTGGCTTTGGTCCGGCTCGTCAAGCAGCAGCAGGGTATGGGAAGGGCATGTGCCACCCAAAAACTCACTGTAGCCCCTCCATAGCCCCTGTTCTGCCACCTGCCCCATCCCAGTCTAGTTGCACACTTTCTCTCTACCCTGCTGCTGCTCACCCAGTTGAGGTGAAGCCACTGCTTGTCCAGAAGAGTTGCAGGGAGGCTGGGCTGGCTCCCACCCCTGTTCACCACTCATCTGGAAGCACCACAGTGGTTCAGTCTTGTACTGGCCCCAGCTGAGTGACTGTGCCCCAATCCCACCCTTGTTGATCTGCACCCTGCTTCTCCAACCACAACAGACTTACCAGCTGGAGGCGCTGTGTCCGACACAGTGAGGACTGCTGCCTGTTTAGTCTTTGTCAGAATCTCCAAATCGGCACTAAATCTTTTATTGATTCACGGGCTTCTGATTTGATTCGGACCTTTTAATTGGTTTCCCAATTTGATTTGGATTCAGAGATTCAGTTGCCAAATTGGGCCATATCTCATTCAAATTGAATCAGCTACCAAAGCTTCACACAGCTCTACTGGGTAGCAGGCTCTTCAGAGAACAGGACTAGGATCAAAATGACTTTGGTAAACTGAAGAAATGGCCTGAAATTAATCAAATGAAATTGAATAGAGACAAGTGCAAAGCACTTCACTTAGGATGGAATAACCAAATGTACAAATACAGACCTGTTAGGCTGCAGCACTGTAGGAAAGTACATAGGGATTAAGGTGGATCAAAAGCTGAATGTAAGTCAACGGCGTGCTAGTGTTGCAAAAAAAAAAAAAATGCTGATAGCATACTGGAATGTGTTAACAGAAGTGTGGTGTGCAAGCCACAGAAAGTGATTATTTTGTTCTGTTCATGGCTGGTGAAGCATCACTTGAAATCCTGCATTAAGTTTTGGGGACTACACTCAAAAAAGATAGAGAAAGAGAACACAGGAGAGTGAGAAAAAAGATTAGAGGTCTAGGGAACATATCTTCCAGAGAAATGTTGAAAATGGGATTATTTAGTTTGGAGAAGAGAAGACTGAGGAGAGATTTGATAATTGTCTTTAAATACCTGAAGAGTGGTTAGATGATAAACTGTTTTCGGTGTCTACGGGAGAAGAGCACAAGGAGCAAGAGCTCTGAGAAATTTTGGTTTGATATTGGGAAGAATTTTCTAGCGCTAGGGCAATGGTAACCAGCTAGAATGGATTCCTCATTTGCATCAGATTAAGAGCAGGGTGGACAATCACATGAATGAAATGGTTGAGACAGGGGTGATCCAGGCTTTAGATGGCGTCTAAAGGTTTCTTCTACCTTACTTTTTGATTATTCTGCACCACTTCAAAAAGTGCTTGTCACACCCCGATGTCATTTGTCAAATACTACATTCAGTGGGATGATGCCATTCCCATTCAGACACTGAAATGCATCAAGAATGGAGGACAGAAAATGAAGTTTTTCCTGATAGTAGTCAAGAGTGAGTTAAATGTATAGAGGTCTAAAGATGTCTCCTGGCTGTCATGGAACAGCATCTGAAAGAAACAGCTCAGCTCAGTAGGTCCTAGAGTAAAAGGAAAGGTCTCTGCATGACCAGTGAGGAGCTTGCCAAAATCAGCAGCAATCAGAAGCAGGATCACTTCCAAACATTTTTGTTCAAGAATCTAAGGTGATAAAACAATTGTTTCTTTCTAAATGAAAATGTTATACTATTTTTCAGAAGTCACCTCTCCTTAATGAGACAAGAATTCATAATCTCACACTGCCATTTTTTCATGCTCTGGAATATTGCCTAGATAGGGCCACTCTTCAGCTCAAGTTGCTTCCTGCATGTAACAAGGAACTAGACAAAACACCTCACTGATTATCTAGCTGGAAGTGGAAATACTGCCTTTTACTGCATATTTTCCACTGAACAATGTTCTGTTATAATGCAGGACTATTAAGTATGTGCAGACATTCAGGGAAGTTATATCAAAATAAAAACGAGCACCCAATCTAAGGTAATTCAGATTGGGGGGAGTTGATGGGGGGGAGGCTGGGGGCATCAGGGCAGGATCAGAGGAGGTATCAGGGTGTATGGGGGGTTGGGGGAATGGAGAGGATCAGGGAGGATCAGAGGTGCACGCAGGGTCTATGTTGGGGGGAGCAAGCAGTAGCTACAGGGGGGTCAGGAAAGAAAGCAGGGTCCATGGGAGGGTTGATGGGGTCCAGGAGTGTTTGCTAGGATCAGGGGGGCTAGTGGAGTCTGCGGGGGGGAGGGGGGGCGGCTCTTTCCTCCAACCCCTGGTACCAAGGGTTATTTTTACCCCTTCAACCTTTCCCATCCCCAGATGAAAAACCCCCATGGTGAACCAATTCCCTCCTCATCCTACTTACTCCAACTTACTTCAATCAGGTCCCAGCACCAGGAAATACCCGTAAAATCAGCGGCAGGAGCAGCTTGTGGGATGAGGTGCATGGCCAACTCAGTGGGGACTGGCTGGTTCATGGTGGGGGTAGGGGGATTGTCCACCTAGGGAGGGTTGAAGGGCCAGGGAGCTAAAAATAACCCAGGGCCAGAGTGATGGATAGGAAAAGTGCACCTGTCAGGCTGGGGCCAGTGGTTGGGCTTTCCCAGTCCCAGGGTTGCACTGTACAAAACTTTGGTTAGGTTAGGCTCACCAGAACTGACATAAGTTAGTCTACCTCGGAGGTACAATTATCTCAGATTGAGTCTGCCATTTTTAAATTAATCTAACTGTCCTGACTTCTGTGTACCTCACACTTAGATCAGTCTAACTAGGGTTCTAAGTGCAAGGTCCATACTTGGGCAAACAAAGTTAGATTGATTGTATATTTTTAACAAAATCTAGCCTTCTAATCTCCCTCATACCTCCCCAAACGTCTGTATGAACCCTTAGTAATCATTTCTTATAACAGCTGCTCTTAGATCTAATGTAGTTGCTCCATATACCCCTGTTCAGAAGTGTTTATGTTCCTTGAAACAGTTAGCAGTTTCAAAATCATGGGTGACTTTGATCTCTACTATTTGTATTTGGTACAGCAGCAGTATTTTGAGTAGAGAAGAAAAAGAACTCATTAGGATTTTTGGACTCTGCTTTGAAAAAAAAATAAAGCTATAAGGACTGAAGTCACAGAAGTACATTTAAGTGCTATGTATGAAAAGGTTGTAATTTTATCTGTAAAGTGATTGCTAAATGGAAATCAAAAAGGTCAGCTGCAGTTCACTCCAGGGAATCAAGATTCACACGCTAAGTGATGCTGCAGGTGCTGGTCACTGAAACACAATGTTTTTAATTAAATCATGAGTCTTCCTGGGGGAATATTGCATTAAAATCCAAGTTAATCTGACATAATGGGCAAGATCTACATTCCTGGTTCTTACTCAAGTCATTACATTAGTCTGCCGATTAGATCTGGAAGGAGGCATTTCAAATTACGGCAGCAGTTTTACAGAGTAGATTGTTATGGCAAGTTATGAATGACAGAAATTACTGAAGCTACAGTTTTTCTTTCTTTCTTTCTTTCTTTCTTTCTTTCTTTCTTTCTTTCTTTCTTTCTTTCTTTCTTTCTTTCTTTCTTTCCCCTTTGCTGGCTGTTTGTCTTCCTTTTTATAGTTTAGTTATTTGTAGTTAATGAGCATCAATAAATGACTCAAATTGTTATATAGCATGTTGACTGTCATTTTGTTCTTGTTGTTATTGTCTTAAGTAAACTGTCACTCATAATTTGTCCATCATTGTTGTTGATATTCATAGCTAAACTACATTAATTCTTGATATATTGGTTTCTCTACCTTACTAACAAACTTGATTCTTTTACTTTTCAACCTCCATATTTAAACAACTTTTGAAGCTATTAGGACCAGTATGCGTTTACTTGGTTAAGTGAGAATTTCATTTGAATGCAGAGATGAATGAACATTGTTATATAACTTCACTTAAATGAGATATCATGTATAGCATTAGTTAGATAATGGCTTAATTGACACAGTAATTGTGTTTGAAATTGGAATTTAATTTACATTTTAAAGTTGCCATTGATCAGAGGTTATATAAATACTTTTGGTAGTGTCCTACAACTTGCCTCCAATTTTAAACCTGACTAATCATAATTCAGCGTTACATAAAGGTTGCTTAGCAAGGTAATTTTAAGTTTCAAAAAGACTTACTTTGTGTCTTCATTAACATGCCTTTTCAGCTGTCCATTTATTAATTGTGAATTAATATTGATTAAAATAAAAGTACATATTCCATCCACACCTAATGAATTCTCTTTGATCATTAGTACCATAGTGAGTTCTGAATACTTTCATAATGTCGAGGATTGTGTAAATTATTGACTTAAACATAATTTAAGCAAATGAACAAAAAATCAATTTCCACTGCAGAAATTAAAAAAATTCAAATTTTTTATCAAACATACAACATTGTATTTGACTTGAAATGACATTTTTGTTTTGGCACTCAGAAAAAAAAGTGAAGGAAAAGACAGGGTGTGGACATACTACAAGTACATTAGAACATTTCAATTTACTGCAAAGGAAAGGTGCTGAGAACTCAGGTGGTGCATCTACACAAGACGCTACTGCACAGTAACCAGACTTACTGCACAGTAGTGCCGGTGAATATCTTTTAAGTGTTGCTACTGCTCAATAACCTAATAATACTAGCATTATTAGTGTTGTGGCATGCTACTGAGCAGTATTATTTGGCTACTGCACAGTCAGTATCTCATGTAGACACACCCAACATGAATCACATTTCCTCCAGAGTGGGCACATCTATGCTATCTATTAGCTCCACATTAAAGTTCTTGCATCTAAAAGAGCAGTGCTATTAAGCTGCAGGAAACTAATAAACTCAGCAGTAGGGTTGTACTTCTAAATACAAGTACTGTCTTACTGTGGAATTATTTACTGCTCAGCAATGCATGTGTAGATGTTGAGCCAGGGGTAAATTGTACCTGGCAGGCAGCAGAGTGCCACACTTGTGCTTGCCACTGAGCCACATAACTTGGCAGCTGCAGGAGCCTCATGGACCTCCACTCCCCAACACAGCTACCTCCTGCTCAGGCCTGACACCCCGTGGACCCTGCTAGACAAGGGCTGCCCTCCGGCTTTCCTCTCCCTCCAGACTCCAGACCACAGTTCCGCTGACAGCTAGAGCCCAGGACTGACCCCCGTGTCCCTGCCAGGTCAGGACTACCACCCAGGCAGCTGCTGCCAGAGTCTGGAGCTCCCCCTGGCTGCAGCAGGGGGCAGACCAGGGTAGTAGCAGCTCTGGCCTAAACCGCTCTTCTCTGACTCAATTTGCTGGTGTCCCAGGTACACTTCAATAGGTTGTACTTCGAAGTAGTTTACTGTGGCACAAATTGCTCCAGTTTATTCAGTCATATTAATTGCATATTAGTCCATGCACCCAGTGAATACTATTTTTTTGCTTAAATAAATATATAATAAATTCAGAAGTTAATTTTCTTTGGAGAAAGTTATTCTGGTATTTGTGTCATATGTCTACCACCATTGCTCATTTCACTCCTAGGTAGATATTTTGATCACTAGAAACCCAGTCCCCCAGCCATTTAGTTGCTAGGGCTTTCATAGTGCCTACATTGGACAATCAGTTTAGAAGTGTGTGCATTTGTCCACTCTTTATTACAGAGTAATTTTACTGTGGAGTATAATCTCAAGTAAAGTCCTCCAAAATAAATATGTCATGTGTCTGCATGCAAAAGCTAGGTTAGTCTTTATGAACATTGTAGCCTCCTTTTCCCCAGCTCCTACTCCTTAGATGTGGGAGATCCTAGTTTAGTTTCCTCCTCTGTTGATGGGATTCAACACACTTATTCTATAGAATGTCCTAGCCACCAGGTTCTACAGCATTTTGGAGTATTATTATTTTACAAACAGAAAGACTGTCAATAGAAGAGATTGAGTACACACATCCCAACTCCCTGGATATCTCATAACCTGGTTGATAAAGAACTACTTTACAAAACATGGGTTCTACGCTATTTGGGCATAGAAGGGCATTGAAGCATATATGGGCATAGAAGGGTTTCTCACATACAGTATGACTATTTTAATCCTTGAGCTACTGGGCAAAGGGGCATCGTAAAAGTTGTGAGATCCAGGCAAAGCACCCTCTTCCTCCTCCTCCTCCAAAAAATCTAGGCAAAACTATTTGGCAAATACAACACTAATGCACAAATACTGTAGGCTCAACAAAAAGCTGGTTAGCTACACTTTCCAGCTAATTTAAGTTGCCAAAAAAAAAAAAGAGAGAGAAATGTATGAGTGACTGGGTGCATCTATGTATGACATTAAAGTGCAGCAATAAAATCCAAACCTTATTGGTCTGGAATTTATTGCTCCTGGCAAGCTCCCAAATATACATGAGCCTGGACTGCAGCACATTGAGCCTGGTCAGAGTAGTCTGAGCTGGCAGAGGAGCTGGGGGGGCTCAGCTTGCCAGCACAGGGCTGCTCCAACCTAGATCAGTGTGCTGCAGTGGGGTTAGCTGTGGCATTAGGGTGCTCCAGTGCAGGTTAGCTACCTGGCAACCTCCGCACTGAAGCATCCTCATGCCCCAGCCAGTTGGGTCAATGTCTACATGTGTGCTGCTAGGTATGAAAAATCTCTGCAGCAGGGTAGTACTTGTATTTACTTGTACTACCCTGCTGCAGAGTTATTAGTTTCCTGCATCCTAATGGGGCACATACATAGATGCTGAGACATTTGCTGTGGAGCTAAGTAACTAAGTAAATGTCTCATGTAGATGCACCCACTGTGTACTTATTTTGCTCCTGACAGCAAGTTACTCAGTTTGATTACGTTCACCAAATTAAGGAAAGTCTTGTAAGAATGATGCTTCAGAGTCAACAAACATGCCCTTGTCATATACTGTATATGAGAGTGTATAGTAGCTTTTCTGTAATCTAGTTGCACTCCCCTCCTCAACCCCATCCCTCTTATGTTAGTCTCTCGCCCAGGCATTCTGTATTTCCCTTATGACCTTGTCATCTTTTGGTTAATGATTCTCAACATTTACTAATAAAATTCAATCTGAAATAAAGCTTTTTGAAATTATATTACTGAGGATATAGATAAAGAAATTTAGAGGAAGTAGGGCCTAACCATACATTAGGTGCTCCATGATAACTTTAAGTGTACATACATTTACCCCATGGCAGATGAAAGCAAAACTGCAATAGATTCCTCAGATTTAGCTTTCTCTTATTATAGGGTATCAGCATTAAGATGACGAATTACCATGGAATAGCTAACACCTGTTAAATCCACAGCTCCTAACTCTCTATGATTTTTTTCTTCTTTTTTTTTTCTATAGGTGAAGCCAAACAGTCTTTTAGGTATTTTCACAATCCAGACTCCCATTTTTATGGGACACACACATACAGATACACAGATATAAAACAAGACATCTAAAACATATCCAACTTCAAATATGTCCCTTAAAGAGAAAGTTTAGAAAAGGATGTTTGGAATGTCTTCATAAGAATATATAAAAAGTCCATGAAATTTAAGAGATGACAGATTGTCATCAGATTTTCCCTGAACTTCAAGTCTTCATAGAAAAAGACTTAATGCAGAAATGTTTTGTAGATTGTATTTATTAGTTATAGTATTTATGTCTTTGTCTCCTGGTGGAGGGAGGAAGAGTATATACTGCTACATAGCTACAGTGTGGTTTCTGTTTTTTTGTAGCAGGTATCTTAAATGGCTGGAAACACTAACAGTTTCATAATAAAATTGTTTTGGGGTGTCACCTATCACTGTTTTGACAACTGTAAATTTTATGACTGGCTCATCCTAGTAATCCTTAAATATTATGGCCTGGCAGAAGCCCTCATAATTCTGGGCAGTCTTTGGGAAAATTATATTCTGTTGTTAATGTGAAGTTATTTCTCTTGTTTATGTGAATATATGCAATTTCAATGCTAAAATAGAAGTAAGTAGTATTTATTGGCATTTACTAATGACACTCAATTTGATGGATTTGGAAAGTTCAATGATGTTAGTGATACCATGGCAAAGGGAAAAAGGAACATTAGAAATGTTGCAGAAGGAAAATAGTTGAGAATCAAGTTTGGGAAAATAAAAGCTTATAACAAAAAGAAATACGGAATAGGAAAAGAAATGTAGGATGAATAATGTCAATGGAGATAAAGGAGAAATGACAAACAAAAATTATAAACAACATTTCAATTATGTATTGCAGCAAAAAAAAGATTAATGCCATTTTTTGATTCATATACTGAGACATCAAGTACTTGGGCTTTGATGTAATAACTACACTAAATTAAGTAGTGTTGAAGGGCCGACTTCAGAGTAAAAGAAGGTCACTTATTTGGGAGGCATTTACACTTGTGCTTCACTGTGAAGTTGACTAAGTAGCTTTACAGTAAAGCATTGCTGTTTACACGTGTGGCACTATTAAGCCAGAGTAAACTAATTAACTCTGCTGTAAACTTGTACTTCCTGACACAAGTACTATCCTATGGTGGAATTATTTACTCTGTCATAACACATATGCAGAGAATGATTGCTGCAGGCAGCCCCTCTGCAGCACACTGAGCTAGGAGGGAGCAGCTCCAGGCTGGCAGGCTGGCTCCCTGGAGCGCTTGCCAGCTGAGGCTTCACTGCCTGGGCTCAACATGCTGCAGTCACGAGCGTGCATGTAAACACTGCATCCAGGAGCAAAAAACTCTGGTGTGAACTGCAGTACAGAAGCATATTCAGGCACACTATTTGCATGTATAGAGGTGTCCTCTCTGTGCCAGTGCAATTTAATATTTTTCCCAGTTTTCAGGGTGATTTCTGACCACTAAATATTAAAATAACATGTTTTTCCCTAAAATGATTAGGTTAAATATAATTGTTACTTCTTGGGTTTCTCCACAAAACTCAAGAGTCAAAGAGTTTTTCGAATTATTTCAAATATTGTTAAAAAAGAATTGGAATGACATTGCTATATAAGTAGGTATTGTGAGTAGAAAAAGCATAGATGACAAAAGTTCACTTTATTATTTTGACAAGCAAACTGGCTGGATTTATCTATAAACTGTAAACTGTTGAAAAATATTGACAAAAAAAGTTGACCTTGATAATACATTTATTGATTGCTAATATAAAAGACATTATATATATATTTATTGCAAATATATCTGCTTACTACAGGAAAATAGATTATATTATCTATATTGATTTATGTGACTCATAACTCTATAATTAGTTTTGACTGGTGTAACTCTTCATTACTTATTGGTTTATATTTTATTCAGCGTGTCTCAGCCAGCACATCATGCCAAGACATGATAAAAATGTAACAGTGAGGGATTTTTTAAAAAATTATTTTTGTTTCCAGTTTTCAGAACACACACTGGCTTTTTCTAAACAAATCACTGTACTGTAGCGAGGAAAGATCAACTATATAATGTAAATTTTGCCTGCAAGGGAAGACCACCACCAACACCAAAGTTCAAAGTGCTAATGAAAAAATGAAAGAGTGTATCTTAATCATAGATAGATGATGAGATACAGAACTATTTCTGTTCCACAACGCCAGTGCAGGTCACTGTAGTTAGCTGTTCAGTTGGGCAAAATGAAGCAATTAGGTGGAGAACTGGGAGTGCCTACAGTACAGAAACCTGCTCAGCCGCAGTCTATGAACTGATCACAGCCCAGTTGCAGATGTTTTACAGTCATAAAAGGCTTGGGGACCAATAAAATTGCTCTGTGTTGTGTCTTGTTGATCCAGAATACTTAAATCCAGCCCTATTCACTGCAGAGCTCCTACCCTACTCCTATTTGATATGGTATTAACATCCATTCCATATATGTTGATGAAATTTGGTTGGATCAGAATTCCTAGAACCTGTCTGCAACCCCTGTAAAACTATTAGTGGACTAGGCCATCATGACTAGTAAGAAAAGCATCTAGTTCACTCAAGCAAACTCTGTGTTGACTTCACTGAGATTTTACCTAAGTAAGTATTCTAGGACAAGGTATATTACAAAACAAAACAAAACTCCCAGCAACTTTTACTTTTTCCTTCTAATTAACTAACTCTGAGAGCCTGTCTCAGTATAATTTTTTATGAAAATATTGACTATTTTGCAAATATAAAAATGGTAAATATTTATGGAAAATATGTTTCCATTTATCAAATTTCTGCATTTTGAAGAATTGCAATGAATAATTCCATGATGCAGTTTCTATAAAAAGGCAAGTTAATCATGCCCAAATTTATGATTCTAATGACCAGTACACAAACGTGTGTGCCTGGTTCCCATTTTAATTAATAAGGATCAATGCTGTATATTCCAATGTAGATTCTGACCATATGCACAATAAAAGTAGAATGTGTTATCCCATCAAAAATAATTATAAAAATGGCTTGGTTTATTTACTTACTTACCTAACAGAAGTACAAAATGACCCTATATTAGGGTGATGTCACATCAGAGTTGCCAGACTTTCATAAACGTTCGTACATTTACAGACAATCTGTAAAAAACAAAGCTGAAAGTATCCTATCCATTAAGTCCATAAAAAAAATTGTAGCCCGTAACACCTTTCCCCTAGCCATAGGCTGTTCTGCCTGTGACACTAAGGAGTTATAGACTTTTTACATACAACCAAACTTTTTTACTGTGGTTGGCATTAAATCCTAAATTTGAACTCATACCTTGTCCAGGACCTGGTGGAAGGTTACATATACAATATGTAAAACATGTGTCAGTAAAGAGTTTGGTTGTTAGTGTCAGAGCTGAACGGTTAAGAGATGCCTCAGCACAGCTGCATTCAGGCACACTGCGAGTTCCTGGTGCAGGGATTTTCCCTGTAAGGTGGGAAAAGTCCGTGGTGCAGAATCAGAACCCACCAAAAGCTTGCAGCTGCACCATCGAGTGCATGCTCACGACTGGCTCAGTGTAAATTATGCACACGTGGCGGTCTGCAATTGGCTCGCTGGCTGTATAAAAGGCTTGGGGCTTGGGTGATATCTGCCCAAGTTGGAGGAGAGCTTGGATGTGTGTAGGGAGAGATCCCCATGTGTACTTCAGAGCCATGGAGGGGCCTGATCAACCACCAATGACTCCCTGTCGCAGGTGCCATGATGTACCCCATACCCCGCGTGAGTGTGAGCATCATTTGTGTCTGTCTACGGATTGTGCCTACACTGCATACCTCATGTATACAGCTTGTAAGTAAAGTTTTTTTGTTTCAACCACTGTTGCCTCTCGTCCAATTAATCCACTCTATCAGCAGCCCCATTCTGACAGCGTTTCTCAGCCCCCACAGTTAATAAAAAAGTTTACAGATTCTTAATACAAAGTTTTCCTTGAGTTGACAACCCTGTGGTGCTTCTTCACTTTCAGTAGTTGAAAATCATGGGAATGCTGTGTGGTATTACATTTGGTATATTAGGAGATAACCCTCACCTTAAAGGGAACAACTTTGCAATACCACAAGGGCACTTAACACGTACTAAATTAGTTTAATGTGCATCTGCTCCTATTTGAACTGCACTTAACAATTACTAACTTGACACTAACCTTACAACACTGTTTCCCACTAATTCTAATTGCTTTTGTTTTATATTAGAAAGTCAGTGTAGTATCACAAAATATAATGTACTAAGGTATAATAGCTACAGACTAAAAATGAAGTACCCAAAAAGAAAATAAATTGCATTAGACTCTTGAAACAGGATTAAACTATAAAATGCCCTATAATAGAATAATTTCATTTGAGATTTTTTTTAAATCCCAGTACAGTATGTTCTTGATTTAAGATTTTTTTTACCACAGTGAGTAGGTTGTAGGCATTGCCTTGGAGATACCATATGGAAAGCACTAATTTAATGGGAAATAATAATTTGAGAATTGGATTTGTGAATCATGAGTCACAATGCACAAAAGCACACAAAAGCAATTTACCTAAATGCAATGTATATATGTGTGTAGATATATATTTACATATGTGCATATACATATATTGCTGGTTATTAAGTTTTGCAGTAGCAGCTTGTATCACATAAACATTCCTTTTTCATGCAGTAGACAGCAATAAATTCTGCTTCTCTTACATATCAGGGAAAAGCTATTAGAACTGGCAGGATTACCATATGTACTCAAATACAAGATGAAGTTTTTTCATTCAATCAGAATGGGGGAAAAAAGCCCCTATTCTTATATTTGCATACAAGGAACCCTCATTAAATACATTATCTATCATTATATTGCTGCCAAAACAGCATTTGCTCAGATATGAAAATCAACTATTTAATTAAATTCAGCCAACACTGAGCATGACTATAAAATATATGGCCTATATTTGGCACACATGCTGTTAGGAATCTACAATAATAAGTTAGTATGGCACATCTAAATAAGATATTGGGTAATGCCCATGAAGCATAGACCCCCTCAGCACTGACTCTTTTTGAAGTCATGGTGAGAATTGCATACATTTTAACTTCTTCACTTCCACAGCTGAGCTGCTCCTTTCTTTCCCATTTCCAATGATTCCTGTTTCTTCAGGAGCCTTAAATATCTAGCAAATATCACTAAACTGGGTCCCAAAAAGTTCACCTATAATTTCTCTGTTGCTCCCTCTCTTAGCTTATCCCATATGATTAATGTGTCCTTGCCCTCTCTGAGGCAGAGTTGGACTCAGTTGCCTTGTGTCTTATCTGCATACAAATTTTTGGAGTAACCCAGGATTCATGACAAAAACACCTGTTCCCAGTGATGAGCGGCTGGCTAATTAGCAAAAAGCTCCTTAATTGGAGGGCAGGGGAGGTTTGTGGAGTACATACACATACCAAGCAGTGCTAAGCTGTGGGGTCACCATGCCTTGAAATCTTGCTGGCTCATGGGACCCCATCCAATGAATGATATCATAAATCATGAGTCTTTTGGCTTGGGACTAATATTATGTATAATTTCTACCACATCTTGAAGGCTCAGGACAAGCACAGTGACTTCCTAACCTGGCATGGGAAATACCATGTATCTGTGTCCAAGAAGGCAGTTTTCCTCAACCGGACCCTGGGAGAACTGCTTTTCTGCTCTTCTGGCATGGTTCAGTACCCTTGAAGGTGCAATGGCCTTAAGCCCAGTTTATGGAAAAGGGAGTCTCTTTCTTTGCTTGCTCTGAGGACGTTATGGCAAAGGGCAAGCAAAACTCAAGAGAATCTGAACCCCAAGGCTCTGGGCTTGGGCCTGCAAGTAGGATGAAGGTTTTGTAAACATCTGAAGCCGCAGATGTGGATGGAGGATATTTGCCAGTAGTAGGGCCACTTATGGTTCTGGACGCTTGGATTTGGAATTAGTTTTGGCTAATTTGGCATCAAAAACAATTTAAAAAAATATAATTTCTACTATATATAAGTAGATGTTAATGTACTACTTAAAAGTGTGTTTATGGAATACCTATGCTAAAATTTGCAGCAGTTTCAAAAAAAGGTAATATGCATCAATTCTGGATAAAGTAAGTCTATGAGTACTACTTGCAAATTACTACAACAATGTTTAGTCCCAGGGTCAGTGTTTTCAAACTTGCTTCTTACTTCCATGTGCTTATGGAGACTGGAGTCTGACAGTAAGTAGAATGGGAAGGGCTTGCAGGGGGAAAGTTAGGTGGAGGCAGAGGGCAAGGGTCTAATCCCTCAGATTTATTTTCCCTGTTATAGCACTGGGACAGGGACAAATTCAAAACAAGTCTCCAATAATTAGATTTTATACCTAAAAAACTATCAGAAATGTATGTATTTTCTATATATAACATCTGATTATTGGGAGTAATCTTTTTATCAGGTTCATTTTATATTTGATTAAATATGGTATTTTTAAAAGTAAAGGAAGTAGAATTTGATGGCTGATGCAAAGCCAATTGAAGTCATTGACTGCAGCAGATTGTGGATCACACTTTTGCCTGGAGTTATTAGGAAATAAATGCAACAAAACAGCATAAAATGACTCAAGCCTTAGTTTGGCAAAGCTTTCATTCATCATAATGGACAATTTGGGTTATAAAGAGATCTTCAAAGAAAAGCATTCTTAAGATTTGTTGTCACTACTCACATGCTGCCAATGTTAGATTGGCCTAATATGTGTTGCTGGCAGAAGGTTGATGAGGATATTACCCTTTGGTCTGAAGGCCTGAGGTGAAGGAGCTCTCTGCTGCCATCTATGGAAGAACAACATAGAAAGACAAAATCAGCAGGCTTCATTTGCAGAGATGGCATAAATTATGATGCTATAATCATTTAGGTTCTTTTGCTTAAAATTAATTTAAATTTTGCTTGTAGGGATAATACATGTCATTATCCTTATTGTCAATTCCTACACAAGACGATACTGTGCAGTAGAAATGAGCTACTGCTGCTCCTGCTCAGTATCTTCTTGCTACTTCGCAGTAGTGTTGACAGGCAGTAACTGTGATGTGATGCTACTGTGCATCTGAAAAAAAAAGTGTGTGGGGATGGTACTGCACAGTAATATCACTTACTGCACGGTCATTTAATACTTGCCTAGGCATGGAAGTGTACGAGAATCTGGCCTAAAAAAGTATAAATCATTTCAATCTGACAGAATCACATCTGTAAAAATGAAATTTCAGAAGTAAAATATTTCTGTTTGTTGATATTTTTCCATTAGTGATGACTTTTACCAGTATTTTCTCAGTTTTCACTGATTATAAATAGACTTATACTATATTATTGATTTTTCTTCTTATTACTGACTTTTCTAATGTCTGTGGATAGACATTCTATTGTGCTTACTATTTAACATGAATTACTAAAATGGGGACAATGAAATCTCCATGGAAGTCCTTGCATGTATGGGTGGGTAGATATATAGATATGGCAATTTTCTGTTACCTAGGAGTTTCATTTAGTAAATTTTGAGAATATGTTTAATCAACACATGTTTAAAAGTGATTATCTTTACTCAAAGTATTACATGATTTTCAAATGCAAGTGATTAAGTAAAAATAACAACGTATTGCTAGGGCTGTCTCCTCAAATATTAATATACATTATCTTACTATGTGCAACTGGAATATTGGGCTAAGACAGGGAATATGTTACAAAAAATCCCAAAGAACAACTTCCAGTGGTTCAAAACACAGTATATTTGCCTCTGGTATCAAACAGAGTATATGTCAGATATGTCATGTTTCTCCTGTGTTTCAGTTGACAGTGACAATGTATTTCATACCCAAACTGAGATTATAGTTCCTTTCAATTATGTCTGAACAAACTACAGCATCCAAACAGTAGGTGAGAGATGGATAAAAGTGATAAAAGGAGAATCGTATGTGCCAGCAAGGGAAAAAAAGAAAAAGCAAGTCTCCTAATACTGTACCATCTTCTTTTAGTTGAGTTTCAGAGAGCATGTCTGCTTCTGTCTGGGATTGATGACAAAGCTTTATAATCAATTTCACTGTTTTAGAGTATAGACTCTGAAGCAAAGCCAGGGTGCTTTTTATAATAAGCCTTTAACTATAGACCTTCATTTTTTATAAAGGAATATAATGTAAAATATGTCTAATGCTAAAGAAAGAAGCTACTAATTAATATAAGGACAAGTCAGAAGGAACCTAAATGTCAGCAAACATGACCTTACCTATTATTAGAGTGTACCAGCCTTGGTATAATATTGTACAATAAGAGAAAGAATGATTCTTTGGTTAAAGTATAATCCTGCGATTTGTGGTCTTGTCTTAACTTTGCTGCAGACTTCTTTAAGCCAGGATGCTGCTCCCTACTTGCTCAGCTGTAAAGTTTGGAAGTATCCTATTCATATTTCTTTTCTGCTATTCAAATTAAAGCCTGATTTGTGTAACCCACTTATGAAAATCAGTGCAGTCTGGTACATAGCACATTGGGCTGGCACTCAGGGGTGCATCCTGTCTGCGGTGCTGCAAACCACATGTACCACACATGCAGGCATTCACCGTTCTGGTAGTTTGCAGTGTGGCAGGTTTTTTGACACTGGGAGGTCGCTGTATAAAAACAAAACAAAACAACCCCCCCACCCCAAAAAAAAAAAAAAAAAGCTGAGTAGCACGTGGTCGCAGCGTGTGCCATTTGAAACCAGATCACTGCTGCTGGAGCCCCAGTAGGCCTCCAGAACACCAGATAAGGCTTTCCTACCCCACCCAAAGCAACTTGCTGCATGCCAGAGCACATATGCAGGCCATTCCTTGGGAACAAGTAGCAGTACAATTATGTGCCACTGATTGGTCCCCAGGGAACCGCATGTGTGCACTTATCTGGATGTGTCCCAGGAGAGTTAGATCTATTCGTAGCTGTGCCTCTGGCTTCCTAGGAGACCTTCCCACTTGTGAAGGTAGGAAACAAAACTTTGAAATCTGCTAAGTTTACAAGCATAAATATTATTAAGCATGTGCTTTAGTCTAAGATCAAGAGTAGTCTCATTGACCTCTTGGGATTTCCCAAAGTCCTTAGCATTAACCTAACCCTGCCCCTAATTTAAATCAATGAGAGGTTTACTCTTCATTTTAATATGAAAGCAGTTAGACTAATGCCAAGTACTTTCGAAGATTTCACCCTATAGCATTATGATGAAAGCACATGAATAGTTTTATTGTGTCATGGTTCTATTGTGTATTACTGGGTCATAAGGACCGTGTAAAGCACTTACGATATTACCATGAATTTCAGCAGTTGAGGAGCTCTGGAAGAGGCAGTTCTGAAATTTTCCTGAAACTTCTGCAGTTTATGTATGTGCTGCTAGAGGTCACTGTTACTTGTGCTGTGTGCTACTGAAGCAACTGACTAAAATGCCAGGGTGCCCCTTTGCACTCTTAGCATAGTAGGTACAGTTCAGCAGAAGCTGGCACAGCTTTTTGCTGGGTGCAGCAATGCCAGCTTTGGACCACAGAGCTAGAAGTGAAGAAAAAAATATTAGTGAATGGGACAGTCTTGTAGGCTAGAGACAGAGGGAAGCAACTGGAGCCTACTGGCAACTAAGAGAATCTGCTGGAGGTGAATGCGGGCCGTAGTTGGATACCAGTGTGAGCAAGAGAAACGTCATTTTAAAGTTCTACTGTTTAAGGATAGAAAGGATCATTAGATAATCTAGGTTTTAAGCCTTATATATCAAATGCTGTTAAATTTCAGTTTCCCCTGTATTAAGTCCTATAGTTTAGGTTTGACTAAATTTCTTCCAGAAACGCATCCAATTTTGATATGAAGATATCATGAGATGAAAAGTTCACCACTTCCTTTGGTAGTTTGATTCAGTGGTTAACCCTTTTCAGGATCACTACTGTCTGGGATACAGCCCCTCATTTTGTATAATTAGATTTCCATCTGTGCTTCTAGATGTATAATTTTATTTGGCATATTTAAAGGCACTTTTAAATTGGTAAGCTTACCAAGCAATCTAGACTGCTTTTTATGAAAACCCTATACCAGTGGTTCCTAAACTGTGGTACAGGTACCACCAGTGGTATGTAGACAACCTGTCAGTGGTATGCATTAATAGATTTATTATAATTATGTAACCCTGGGCAGAACACTATATGCGCCCTCACCTGAATAATGGGATCCTGGGGTACCTGGTAGCCAGTAGCCCTGCCCAGCCCCTCTGGGAAGCTGCTGCAGTGCCCCAAGCAGACAGCCTCCCCTTACAATCAAGCACCCTTGTAGACAGTTCTCAAACTGTTTACAAGATTTAATTATTTACATCATAATAAATAATCATTAAATAAGCACATGGATATACTGTCTAATAAACCCTCAAGAACTTATTTACAGTCTCTCACTTGCACACGATGTACTGGGGATGCCGTGTGCACTGCCCTTGGCAGTGCATCTCAGGGAGTGGGACTGTCTGTGTCCCTGCACATTGTCTGTGGATGCTGCCTGGCACTGGTGTCTGTCTCTGTGCTCGGGGGGGGGGTCTCTGAGCAGCAAGCAGCAGCTCCTCTGCAGTTCCTGCAAGACAGCCTCCCCCTGCCTTTGCTGCCCTTCTGTGGTTCTGCTGTGAACAGTGTCTGGGCTGCAGGCTGTAGCAACCCTCCTGTTCCACACAGTCTCACAGCCACCCACAAATGCAGCCCCTCCCTGGGCCTTGCCTGCCCCTGGGGCCCCTTGCCCCTCAGGGAAACTAGGGAAGATTCCAGCAGTCCTCCCCAGCTCTGCTGCGCTCACCCAGCCACACTGGCTGCAGTCAGGTCTCTTCAGACTTGGGGTCTCTACACCGGCAGGCAGGCAGGCAGGCAGGCAGCCCCCCCCCCCCCTCCCTCTCCCGTCCTCCCCCAGCAGGAAAAAATTGCTCCCCCTTTTATCCAAGCCTCTCAGCCAATCCCAGCTCAGGGCCCTTCCCAGGCTTTTGTTAACAGCTCTCTTTCAAAACTTTGCTGAGATTACATCACCCCTCCCACTTCCAACAGGGCTGCTTCCAAAACAGCTTCACTTGCCCTCAGAGCCCACAGTGTCCCCTCAGGGACAAACTCTGTCTCTGCCAGGCAGCTCTTCCCATTCTGTTCAGGTGGGCCCATTTTTTAAAGGCCGCTACAAGTACTTTATATGGCAAAAATTTGCTGGTGGTACTTAAGGTTGAACTGAAGAAGTTCTTGGTGGTACTTTAAGTTGTATCATTTGAAATTGGTGGTGTGTGAGACGTTGGAGTTTGGGAATTGCTGTCCTATACCATCATTGCTTAACATTCTGCCAACCCTTTTTTGTTATCTGCAAATTTTATCAGCGGTAATTTCACATATTGAAGCCTCAGTCCACTCAGGGCCATACATGTCACCACATTTGGGGTCAGGAAGGAATTTTACTCCATGTTCAGTTTGGTATGGATTGTGGGGGTTTTACTTTTCTCTTTAGTAGGGAAAGGAGAGGTGGGGCAAGTGACAGGGGATGGGCATGGCCTTCTTCCTTGGATCTCGCAGCAAGATGCTGATTGTCATTGTCCCCTTGTGAAAGGTTAGTGTGTGCCTTGTGGTTGCGTGACAGGGTTCACTGTGTAGCTTTAGTAGCAGTTAAATAACCATTTTCTTGAGATGGTTTGAACGTGGATGATCCTCTTTGTGGTTTAAACTAGATGACCTCCAGATGACCCTTCCATGCCTACTTTTCTATTGGTATATAATTCTATGTACTTATTTGAGGCAAATCCTGAATCAGCATTGAGCCTAGTACTAATCTGCCCTGTTCCACAAGAAATACACCCTGTTCTTGTGTTGAATCCATATAGACAATTACTTTTTGAAATTAGGTTTTAATTCATTTAACATCTGCTATATATTGATATTGTATAGAGCTAGTATTTTACTCGGAATGTCATATGAAACAGTCAAATGCTTTACAAAAGTCAATTATAGCTAGAGTTATCTTTAGTAACCAAAACTTTCATCTCATAGAATGAGATCAAGTATGTTTAACAAGATCAAGAACAAGGCAATTATAGGAATTAGGTGCATAAGCGCCTTTGGAAATCCCAATAGACACTTGTATGCATTTGTGGGCACCTAGGGTGCTTATACACATGCTTGGGGATGGAGGGGAGGTGCTTTAATTAGAGCGATTCTCAGAGACCTGCTCTAATTATAATGCCACATCACATGTATTAAGCCCCCATACATTTAAACATGGCTGCAGGACACTTTAAATAAAACTCATTTGACAAGCTTTAGTTAAAATGCCCTAGCAGCCATTTTTAAACCTGTTGAGGGCTTATGGTTAGAGCACTAACCTAGGATGTTGGACACTTGGGTTTAATTTTTTTTTCTTCATGCAGGAACTCAAACCACCCATATCCCACATGTATCAGGGATCCTCAACATCAGGGCGTAGACTATCCTGGGTTGAGGTACTCGTCAACCCTACTGAAGGTATTTCTATATGCAGAATGTTCAAGGATTCTTGAATTCTTGATTCATTAGGCCATAGTGGGAGGGAAGGACAAGGGGGAAATAGAAAATATATCATCTGGCTTAGTGGTGGCGCTCTCCCACCCCATTGAAGGTTTGTTCTTATGCAGAACATTCAAGAATTCAAGATTCATTTGGCCATATAAAGAAGGGAAATACCCTCTAGCTTAGTGATAAGGACACTCCCTGCCAGGGAAGAACTTCGGGTTCTGGTTCCCACTCAGAACATTGCGGATACACTTTACAAGATATAAGGCCTCATAGCTTCCTTGCTGGATACCTCTAGGCAGCTGCATACTCAATATGTTAATTTTAGATGGCTATCTTTTCAGTATTATGGCCTTTTAGGATTCCGCACAGAGGGCACATCTACTCAGGATGTTTACTGCAGCATAGACTAATCAGCTGCAAACTAATTAGACTAATTAGCTGTAAATGTTACACATCTATACATGCACCCCTATTAGGTTGGAGTAAATAAAATGACTCTGCAGCAATATAGTACTTGTAAATACAAGCACTAAACTGCTGTGGAGTTCTTTACTTCACAGCAGCAGCTGTGGCACTGCCTCGGCTAGCTGGGGCATGAGCGTACTTCAGTGCTGGGGGCTGCCTGCTGGCTAACCCCACATGTGAACACTCTCGTGCTCTAGCCAGCCCCTTCACAGTATGCTGAGCCAGGGAGGACCAGCCCTGGGCTGACAGGGTGATGCCTGGGGTATTCCATCAGCTGAGGCTGCTCCAACCTGGCTCCAGGGGCTGCAGTCCTTGGCACATGTTCAACAGCATGTCCAGGCACAATAAGCTCCAGAGTTTATCGCCTTGCATTATTGCACATGTAGATGCACACATTGGAACCCAACTTTCCCCATGTATAGGGATAGCCTAACTTGGAATTTTGGACTCTATTTGAAGGATAGAAAAAAACAAAACACACCTTTTTGTTTATACATCATTTTGCAGTCACTTTTCTGAAAGTCAGCTATCACTCAGCCCTTGGTTCCTGAGGAAAATGAAATAATCACCCTTGTCAGCGAAGTCTTTTCTAGTGAGATTAGTTCTTCCCAGGCTTTATAATCCTGTAAGGAACAGTTCCTCATTTCTACGAACATTCCTATTTTGTATGAATTTCCCCTTTAAAAAATGTCCATCTCCCTTGTAACAATTCTCGGCTTTAGGCAAGCATTTTTATGCACTTTATATCCAAGCACCTCCTTAGGATTTCATCCTGTTAGACTTGCAATACTTTCAACACAAATTTAGCATAACCTAGAGCTCTAGCTTTTCCTCTATTGAGATACCACCTCAGCAAACTTAACTGAAAGAATGCAGTTGATAAGAGAGGTTTACAGGGACTAAAATAAAATTATTGCAGACCTAACTTTGCCTTTCCATTTTTCCATTTACATTGCTTAAGATCTCTGTGGAGAAAATCAAAGTTTTATTGAAAAAAAGTCTGTCCGTTACAATTTTTGCAAAGACTCTGAATCTTTTTAAATCATATGATAACCCAGCTGAGCCATGTCAGGTATTCAGCTTTTTATTTTAATGCCTGCAAGTGCAACTACTTTTTAATTTCTTTTATACATTTAAAACTCTGTCAATTCTTCAGGCTAGGGAAATCTGCTTTAATCAACAGACATGCATGTAAGTTTCAGTCCTCACCCTCCTCTGTATGCCTTTAAGTAGCTCTGATATAGTCTGCATTTCAAATCACCTATTTTCCTGTTTTTCTGTTCATGCTCAGTGCTCACTTAAATCACTTCTCTTGCCTGAATGTGCCTTTATAACCTTCTTCCATGCCTGACTTTGTGCTTTTCTCATGTTGCCCTCAGGACTTGGTGTAGTCTCCCTCCTACTTTTTTGCCAGAAGCTGCCCATCTCCTCCTTGAAACCCTTTCTAAAATTCATTTATTTGGTCCACCCTTCTCTTCATGCTCCCTCTTGTGGAATCTAGTGCATCTGTCACTAAAAAAACAAACAAACCACACACACAAATTACACATGCAGGAAGGAAACATTTAAAGTTTCACCATTAGATCTTGACAAGAACAGTTGTCCCTTTCTCTTTTCCTTTGCCTCCCTGTGCATGAAAGGAAATGCTGGACATGGTGTCGAGCTGTACCAGTAAGAGCTTTCAGAGTTAATATGCCTCAGGGAGTTGCAATGTCTTCTGCATCATCATGAAGCATGAAGAAAAATCCTATTACACCTGTTAGGATTTTAGCAGGTGTGTCCCTCCCATTGCCTTTTAGTTAAATTGGTCAATGGAGTGGAGTGAAGGTAAAAAAGGTTAATACTTCAATCCTACTTTACTCCCTACAGCTGAGAAAGGATGTACATTCTTGGCTATCAACAGCTCTGCATTTCAAGGCAGAAAAGGGACTGTAACCAAGAGCTACTCCTAAAGTGTTGCTGAAGAAGGGAGATTTCAGAGGGGAAAGGAAAGATCAGAATGAATTTTTTAATTATGCATACACCTGCAGTAGAGCTGTCCAGACTTTAGAAACTTGCCTTCACCCTCAGCTAAAGGATAATCAGTTTGGCTGACAGATTGACAAAAGGTGAGTACCAGCTTTTGCTGTCATACACATCTTGGTTTAATAGCACAATCTCACACATTTGAGTATAAGTGGGCACTTGTAAATATATACATTCAGGTATGGTTAAAATGTTTCTTTTTTGTTTTTGTTTTGTGGTCAAGCCTCTTTGTTTCTGTGTTTTTATAGCTCTACACCAGCTGTAATGTATATAGCAGTGGTATAGACTTGATATTAGGCCAGAAATGGGAGACATTTTAATAAAAAAGATAAGGAGGAATTTCCTTGGAAAGGGGATATTTGGCATTTTGCCTAGTAAATAAAATTTAGTTTTTCACCTTTTGGAAAAGCATTGGTATAAGACACAAAATTACATATGTATAAGAATGTTCAGTGAGAGAGGTCATAAATTTATTACACTATTATTTAAATATTTCATGTATTTAAAAATATTCACTCAAAGCTTAAATACAAGCAAAAGTCTTACCTGTTAAGCATCTAGTTGAGACTGACAATTACTGAAGAGCATAACCCCACAAATGTGACTCTTGACTTAGATATGACTTGCTTGCTAAGTAAAAGCTGGTCTCTGTGTCAACAGCCTATTTTCATTACAATAAGCACCCCTTTTTCAATGAGAAATGTGCTTGAAGCTGCAATAAAAATTAATAAAAATGAATGCCTTCTTAGCGAAACACCCACATGAAAAATACATCCAGTTCAAATTGTCAGGTTTTTAAAAGTACTAGCAAAGGTTAGAGATTCACTTCCTTGACCTGAGTGGAACAACTGAATGAGCCTTATGGCTCTCATTTTCCATACTATTTAATTTTTTTTTTTTTTTTTTATATTTAACATTATCTGGATTTCCAGCTTCTTTAAAATAAATACTTCTTGATCTGAAAACACTCTTACTCAGAGATTAAGCCAGGAGAGATGTTTGGAGTCTTTTTGCCACTCGCAAATCAGTGATGGTTGTGTATACCTTTGTGGTATTTGGGTGGGAAGACAGGTGAACCAGAAGCAAGTCTTATCTTTTCAAAATGTCAATTTGATAATGTGCAAAAGACAATTAGTAGTATTTTTCTTATGAGTAATTTAGATTAAATTGCTTCTGTACTCTATATTTGTTGCCAATTTGAGTTGTCTATGAAAAAGAATAATTTGAGAAGTGTATACACTCTTTTTTAACTTGAATTTCTAACTGAAGCAGAAAAACAGAAAGGTTATAACCTTTTATACGTGATATGCTAAATGTTTATATGCCTCCAGAATACAAGCATTTCCCAGACTTTCAACTTTCTGTTCTGAATATAAAAATAGCTAAATGACCGTTTTTGTTCCATGATCAAAAATAATATAGCCACCCAGAATTAGATGGAAAGATTTGTTTTTCTTCATCAAAAAGAGTATAGGGATAGTGTTTTTTGTTTTTTTTATATACGGAGGTCAGTGTAGTAATCCTCAGGTCACCTTAGTAAAATTCTCCTATATTTTCCATGCTACAGCTCTCCCGTGCATAGTGCAGTGCATAATTGGTTTAATTTCCTGTCTGTCTTCTGTTGTGTGTGGGACTTCCACTGCAGAATGTTTGAGATTTTTTTCAAAGATGGATAGAGGATTTTGTTACATGCTGCCTTCTAACTAGAGCAGGAGGTAGCTAAATTTGGGAATGCTTTGAATTTAGTCAGGTTTGACTAAATTTGTATAAATAACTGCAGCATATACAATGGACATCAGTACTGAAATGCATTTCTCTGGTGTATTTCATGAAGGAGAACTTTTGCCTCCTTGTTGTTAAATTATTGACTGTAATGCATGAGTTAGGGACAGTCAGATGATCTGTCAATTAGCTCAGATGACCTATCTCAGGGACAGTCAAATCACAAGGACATTGATGCTTGTACTACTGAAAAATTTCCTCTAGAGAAGTCTGAGGTCCATGCTAAAACATGTATTGCAGGATGCTCTTGACTATATGACTTGCCTAAGGGATCTAGCAGGTGTGAATAGAGTCACATTATACTTTGCTTATTCTTCCTAGACAGATGGTTGTGATGAGTAGTTCCACCTCCTTCAAGTGCCACAGAACTCAGTCTTGTGTCTCGGTGCCTTTATGTTGAATGGGAGAGATCACATTCCATGAATATGCTGATGACAGCTTGTCAATGTAATCTTCTCACTTTGTAATGGGGAATTGAAAATGGCCTATTTTATGTAAAGGT
This sequence comes from Caiman crocodilus, assembly GCA_030014935.1. NCBI lineage: Eukaryota > Metazoa > Chordata > Crocodylia > Alligatoridae > Caiman > Caiman crocodilus. Next base: position 174,283 of record JAGPOW010001376.1, on the reverse strand, counting down.
GATTTTCTCAGTAAAGGGTCATCAATTGTGATCAGAGATCAGGCTGAGTTTAAATCTTGTTCCCTTTAAGTTGTCCCACACTATGCTCTGAGATAATCCTCCTCTAGTCAAGTATCAGCCAGAAGAGTTGGTGATGCCCCCTTTTATACAGAACTCAATGGTTATAGGACTCAGCGAGAATGTATCAATTGGATTGAAATCCACACTTCCCCCTTTCCAAATAGTAAGCGTAGCTATCCAGCCAGTTTATGTATTTTATGTGGAATAGTCATAGAATAAAATACACAAAGTCATAGAAATGGAAACTGGAACATATGTGTGCTAAAACTATGAGGTCTAATAGTCTTTCTGGCCCCATGAATCTCTAAAGATTCATTGCAAAGTAAAATAGTTACAATAGGAAAATCTGACAGTGCCAACTTTAAACTTTAGAATCTATAGCTTATTCTTAGGGCAATGTTCTTGAAGGCAGGGTTTGTAGATATGAATCGTGTTAGGGAGAGAGAGAATTAAATCCATCTCCCAAAGCCTGGTAGCCACTCTTGCCACTAAGCTATCTCCAGCTACTGTGCTTTAGAAATAGACTGATAATAGCTTAATATTTAAAGGAATGGCTTTAGGTATGCAAGGTTCTTTGCATACATGTGATATCTTTTATTAAACGTACTGAGTAGTTAGAAACATTTTTTGCAAGCTTTCAGGCTCAATCACCCTTCTTCAGGCATAGGGAGTCTCTGACTCTGAGGAATGAAAGAAGGTACCTGCCTTGTAGAGAGAGACACTCTGAATACCTAAAGGATGAAAATTCCAAACCTTTTTAGAAGGAAGTTTCCTATTGGTTAGTTTTGGGAGCTCCCCATTTACCATAAAGGCTGCTGTGTCTCACCCTCCCCATGTGTTGTCTGGGGTACTTGAGTACTGTGAATTAGAATTATCATAGGGTTAAGACACCTCAATCTCTCTCTCAATCCAGGCATTGATTTTTCTTTTTTTTTGCCCATATATATTGTACAAGAAAGCACTGTTTTTCCCCTTTCTTAACCAGTTTTACCTTGTGGAGGAGGGGAACTATGCTTTGTTCTTTTTCCTTGATAAACTTCAGAATGTAAGCGTTGTGGAAGAAAAAAGATGTTAAGAATAAATAATAGTGTAACTTCTGTCTCTTAACTCTGCAGTAAAGAAAATCATCCCATATGTACTGGGGGTGGAGAGGAATGTTTTATAACAGATTTAAAATTAGAAAACAAAATGGCCTGATTAACAGCAGTAGGAAGAGTTCTGCAGAGGATGAGGGGAGAAATTAACGCATGACATTCAAAGGCAGCTGTGAAGTATGAGAGGCTGCAGCACATGGAGCTAGTCAAATCTAGCAGAACAGAGAGTTCTGAATGATATAATACTGAAATAATACAAGCAATCTAGTCTCGGTGATCTTTAAAGGCTGTAAAAAAATGCTGTATCCTCTGCTTATTGTAACTGTAAACAAATTTACAGAATAAAGAACTAGAACCAATATTGCTGTATAGACATTCTTGGGCATTGAACTATTTCATCCTGATTAGGAAATAGATCTCTACCGCAGCCCTACATATGGCTTGAGCTAATCTACTGGTTTTCTGAAAAATAAATAAATGCCTGATCTTATTACTGAAAAATGACATCTTTCAACCACTGTAGCTATTGTATGTAAAAGAAAATCCCTCCCGAAATCTTGAAAGAGCAGAGAATATGTACCCAAACAAATACTCAAGAGCAGGATCCTTGCTTGTCTCTATAAAATAGAAGGGATTTAGAGGGATTATACTGCGTAATTGACACCAGGTGTGGGGGAATTCTGTCCATTTCAGCAAGAACCCCTCCTAGGAATCCAAGGGCACTTGTTTTGCTGTAGAAGCTCTGCCATCCTTGCAAAAGTTGCAGAATGTGCAGCTTACACTTATTGCCCTGGGCCTGCCATTGGCATCAGAATAGGCAGTAGTAACAGGAAGCAGAGGGCAGTTGTTCCTGAGATGGGGTACTAAGAAAAATGTATGTGTCCCCAAGCCAAAGTAGAGGCTTAGGATCCCAGTGCAAAAATGACTGGCTGCCTTCAAAGGATTCATGGGATTTTTAGAATGGACTCCTTATTTTTTCTTGAAACAGGTAAATCCTGTCCCTGCAGCCACAGTTAAGAGGAAACATTACACATGGAACCTTGTAGAGAAATCCTTCTGCAGGTCTCTCTCTCTCTCTCTCTGATTTCCACCCCCTCCCTTCCCATGCTAGCTGTACATGGCCAATTCTGATACTTAATTCCTAACAGAATCGAGTGCCTTCTTCCACAAGTAAACCAATTCTGTTACATTAACAGGAATAACATTTTTTTTTTGTCATTGTAAATGAGAATAATTCTGAGTAAACTCAAAGAATGAGTAGAAAGCAGACTGTGGCTTTATGTGGTCACTGTATAAGATAGAACTGCACATTGTTTCCATAAAAAGACAAATGTATTCCAATAACTGATCTCTCATTCCTGTCCTGATTATCTCTTAATTACCACTACTTTCTCTATAATCTGCCTAGTACATCTTCCAATTTATCTAAAACATAGCCCCTTAGATTTTAATAGCTGCTTTGATTTAACAGCATTTCCCCATTTTTAGAGCCCTTTCCCAGCCCCCTGTCTTCCAGTCCCCTGCTTCCTTCCGGTTTTGTAGTAGGATGGAAATTAAGCACATCTGCAGAAGACACTGACTGAGCAAGAGTTGAAAAATACTGTACAGTAGTGCATCACAGAATGGACAGTGCTAATACGCTACTGTGCAGTAGCCAAATAATACTGCACTAGAAAGACATTAACTGGCCCTACTGCACAGTAACTCTGGTTGCTGCTCATTTATTTAGTACTTGTATTAGCTAGTACAAGTACTAAGTAAATGTGTAGTAACAACTGCACAGTGGCATCTCATGTAGGCACACCCACTGTGAATACAATTCTGGGTTTCTTTACCGAGTTCCCTTCTATATATAGACCTCTTCTTTCAAGTCTAGGATGGGGGTATTCCTTGCTTTTATTCTGGGACTGCCCTTCTTGTTCCAGTTCATCAGACCACTACCTCTCGTTTAGGCCAAATGACTTCTAAACATTCACTTTTTCTGTGATGCTCATAAGAAATAAAGTAACAGCTATTGCCTTTGAGATGCCTACTATATCCTGTCTACGTTGTGCTTGACTTCGTCACATTGTAAGATTTGCATAATCATGTAATGCATCAGAGTTCAACTCCTTGAACCTCCTATCTTATTATTCATTATTTGATAAGCAGTGTGTGTGAGGGGGGAGGGAGAACTATTCGAGAGTTAGATGCTTAATTCTGAAACAACTCATTATTCAAATTGTATCATGATGCAAAAATGATATTTCATCTAGCAAGAACCTAGGTGTTATGATAGATATATATGCATACTAGTGTTAATTTGTAATTATTAGATACTAATTGTTTTTGTTTGCTTGTTTTACACAAAAACCAGTCATATCCATTGATGAAGGCAAGGAAAGGGATGTATAACCATGTCATGTTCCAGTGCATTCTAAGTTAGTAAAGAGACAGACATGTTCTTGCACTATATGTATTTAAATCTTGGTTATGAATAAACATCTCATCTTGGATCTCCTAAGATTTGGTCGCATAATTTTTCAGGCATGTGTCACCCTTCCTCTTGCATCATTGTCTGTCAGCTGCATTTTTGAGGGTCAAGGTATTATTCAATAATAAAAAAAGATTTGGCTGAAGGTGGTATCAAACTTAGAAGTTAAGGCAGAGTAGTAATCAGTGAGATTATAAAAACCCAACAAAACTTAGCATTTTTGATATGATGTCTTTTTTTATTTAGAACTTTTATTTTTGTCTTTTTCATGGGTTCCCTTTCTCCTCTGGTAGCATTCTTTGTTAATAGGGTATGGTGAAATTTGGAAGCAAAATATAATGCCATGTATCTTGTAATGGTCAAATGACTTGGGTTTTTTTGGATGAAATCCAAATTGATTGCTTCCTGACCCTCTGTTTCCTGTTTTCTGAGGTTGTCTCTGATAAATTGTCCTTTAGTGCTTGAACCAATTAGATCTGATGGAAAGTCTTCTCTTAGCAGTAAATGATGGAGTTCCAAATATAACTAGTGCTATAACTCATTAGAAAAGTGTCATAGCTTTTTTTCTGTTTTAATTTTCTATGACCACATGCAAATACCAACATACTTGAAATACAAGACATTATGCCTTGCTTAGTACTGAATGTGTAATTGACTGAAAGATTATAGTAAATGTGCAAAAAATTGATAGGCTCAGACTTGGTGTCTATTTAACTAGAATTTAATAAACTAACATAACATATACACTATACAATACATCCATATGCTGTTTACTGAGTCACTGATACTCATATAACTGATTTAAAAAAAAATATATTGTACCAAGCAGAGTGTGTATGGTTGTCTTTCCCCTTCCCTCCCCGCCCCACACACTTTAATCGTTACTCTTGGAATCTTATTCGATACAGTATATTTTCTAGCCAACAATAGGTAAACAGCTGTTTTCAGTAATTTCCTTTGAATCCTGATATCATAACATTATACCTAATGAAGTTATAAGGCAAGAACAATAGTAGAATGAAAAGGTTTTATATCTTGGAAGGCAACGGACCTATGTATGCCATGGAAGCTGTTTTCTGAAAGTGTTCTTTATAATTAGTGAAGTTCATGTTATTACCCAGCTGGAGAACTTATTCGGTATTCATGTGTACTCCTTAGTTGGCTATTAGTTTGAGACAAATTTCACTTATTATATTTTCCCCCAACTCATTCTTTTTCTATTGTGACAATTATGTAAGAAATACTTTATTGTCTTCAGAAATTTTGTACTTTTGTATAGTATAAAAATGAAATTCTTACTATAAAGTGGCAGAAATGTCCACTTTAGTTAGAAAAGCCTACTAAGGAAACGCATGTTTTGCCATTTTAGGTAAGCTAAAACAGTGCATAACTCAATTTGCTGTAAGGAATAAATGTGGATAACCATTTGCTTTTAATCCCTATCCTTTTATTTCTTTCAGAAACCCCAAAATTAAAATAGATATTGACTATAGATGAACTCTGTGTCTAATTTTGTTCTTTTCTCTTTCTATCTTTCCATGGTGGCTTCCATGTTCATCTATCTTTCTTCAGGAAAATCAGGATCTAGCTTCCTTGAGTGGCACCAGTGCTTCTGCTCACATTGGGCAGTAGATGGTGCTATATGAGTAGTGAAGCCTTTTCTTAAAGAGATTCCCCAAATGTTGTATTTCAGAATCAATCCAAATCATTTTGCAGTGTGGTTATCTGTTTGTTTATATGTGGGGAGTGGGTACATTGAAAATCTTTTTAGTCATTTCATTGCTGATGGATCAGAGCTAGAATGCAAGTTGCTTGCCAGATGTATTATGCTATAATTTTGTAATACTATAGGAATGACAAGTCCAAGACTACCTCTTCTGAGTGAGAGAGAAAAGAACATGTTTGTATTGTACAAAAGAAGACTGTTGCAGAGCAGATTTATCTAAAACAGCCCTGACATCGTGTATATTATTTATTATATTGCTGAGAAGTACTGAAGGTCTTGCAGCTATGTTCAGAAACCATAATGATGAATTCAAGATCAAGAGGAGGAAAACCTTGCTGTAACTGAGACAGAAGAGATATGGCTCTGAAGTGTGGATTCTCATTAGCAGGATATATCAGAACAACATTAGATTTCTTACTGCCTAAAATCTGTTGAATGAAAAATATACAAATTAGCCCAACTGAACATGCGTTTATATTCTGATTGTAATGTACAGTATCCTTCCTTCCCCAGTTTTAGGACTAGAACTGAGAACTCTTTCAGAATTAATGTTCCCAGGTGTCATCCTAGTACATCCTCATTCACTGCAATCTCTCCCCTCCTGTTTTTTTTTCTCTGAAGAAAAAGTATTTTCTTGATACAATACCAATGACACACTTACTCACCCTCCACAATAAAACTGTGGATGAAATATGCAAAACAATAGCTTAGTTAGTAGAGAAAATTCCTTTACGTGATTTTGCTTACAAACACATTCATCACCTTTATAAAAGTCATTTTTTATGTTCACTGAAGGATAAAATGAAAAGAAGCTTGTTCCCCATGAAGTTAATTATTTCCTCAAGCTTTATAGCTTTTTGGTATTACTATACATATAGTGATTACCCTGAATTAATATTATATTCAGTAAAATGTCAGTATTTTAGTTGAATACAGTATTTGTTTTAGAAACTATAAGGTATCTAAATTAGAACAAGAAAAATCGACAATAATATTTATGAATGATTTCCTAAAAATATTATTATGGAGTAAAATGTGACCAGCCACCAAGGATGACAAGGTTGGTTTTTTTTTTTGGTTTTTTTTTTTTTCAAAGCCACCAGCATGCTGAGTTGTATCAACAGAAGAGGCAGTTGCAAATCAAGTGAAGTTTCAGGGTTTTTGTTCAATTCAGCCCTGGTAAAGCCTCCCCTAGAAAACTCTCTGCAATTTTGGGTCTCACATTACATGAAGGATTTGAACAGTTTGGAAAGCATCCAGAGGAAAGCCACAACAATGATTAGAGGTCTGGAAAGCGTGACTTAACAAGGGAAGTACTGAAAGTACTGCAGAAGAGAAGACCAAGGAGGGTTGATAACAACCTTCAAATACCTGAAGGGTGATTAACAGAGAGCATAGAGATGGGCTTTTCTCTGTAAGTCAAGGACAGGTCTATAACCAATGGCCTCTGCCTCAGCAGAGGAAATTGAGGCTGGAGATGGAAAAGACCTTTATGACTGTGAAGGTGGTCAAGAATTGGACTACAGGGTCCCTAGAGAAGTTCTGAAATTTTCCGTGGACATTTCAAAAGCAGGTTGGACAGACATTTGGCTGGGATGGTTTAGTTAGGGATAATCCTGCCTTGAGCAGGTGGCTAGACGACATGATGTTGTAAAGTCCCTTTCAGTCCTACTTTCCTATAAAGGATAATATTGCCCCTAAAAATAAGTAAGCAGATTAATTAGCTTGGGGTGGGGGAGAGATAAAGCTTTCTTGTGGAATAATGGACTTTTTTTGTTTTTTGAAAAGGACAGGTTTGTTGAGGAAAAAGTCTTCAGTTTTTTTAATTTCTTTTACTCTTGACATACCTGTTTACCTATGGTGAGGGAGAACAAGTTTTATATGGATACAGGATTTCATAGATTCATAGCTGTCATCAAAACTCAGTGTGTCTTCTGAATTTTTCCAATAATAAAGTATCAAAAATAAATCATATTTACAGGGAAAAATCTTTTCTGTGAAATTAGATTTTTTTTTTCTGGTCCACTGACTTATTATGAATCCAATTTATGTATTTTTGAGCATGGAACTTCCTGCTTGCATTATACAGTGCCAAGCACATTTACAGCACTCAGCTGTGTGTGCAGGGTTAGTGACCCAGTGAGATTCCAAATATCAGACTATCAAACTGACTATCAGACTCAAATCATTAAGGTAGAGGACAGTATGAAGCTTGCTCTCTGTGTTGTGAGATGCAGTCTGATTACATTAGACTAATTCTGCTATGTCCCTTCCAAAAAGGATTTAGCCACACTGGGATATGTGCAGAAGGAATTGTATGCATTTAAATGTGAAGTTCTTCTGGAAGACTCTTTGGCTGTCTATACATGTGCTCAGAGGTGGAGGGAGGGTATTTTAATTAGAGTGGTTTCTGGACAGCTGTTCTAATTTAAAATGGCTCACATCAAATGTATTAAGCCTCCAAGCAATTCAAAATGGCCACAGGACATTTAACCTAAAGTTAATCCAATTAGGTTTAGTTCAAGCATCTCTATGGTGCCCCCAATTTGAAATGAAGTGATGCTGGAGCATTCTAATTAGAACATGAATGGGAACATCTATTAGAAACTACAGTTAGTGCAGTTCAGGAATCTACTGTCTATGGATAATCACTGGATATCTAAAATTCTGGTCTTGATGTCCCCTATAAGGCTTAGAACCCAACAGGATCTCTGACAACAAGTACTTAGCTAGTCACATGATCAAGTAAACTGAAGTAAGATGAAGAGAAAAATGCATTACAAACTTGTGAGCTGATGATAATTCAGTGTCAGGCTCATGTCACAAGGCATGTCACTCATGATGAGCAGCTGGCTCTTAGAAATGTCATTTCCTTAATATCTTTGGAAGCATATTTGTTAGCAAATGATCCTCAAAACCAGCTCTGATCTCATTTCCCTTTGAGTGCTGCTCTTGATCACATCTGAGTGAAGCAATCTTCCTGGTTGGCATTCTGAGTAATGGAAAATCACCAAATAGTTTATGAAGAACTCATGATTTTAATTCAGTGGATTTTACATAAGCTCTGACCATTCCGTTTCTCTCTGTAGCTACCCACACTCTAAGCAGTTGCTTGTTTTTTGAATATTATGTACTCTTCTGCACATTAAAAGCCTGTGTAGAAAAGATTCAACTTAAAACAAATGAAGAATGCTAGTGTTTTAGCTTGCTTCATTTCTTTCAACAGCCTGCAATATCAAGGCTGTATGAAAATTTAGCAAATATTTTTAAGACTGTATTTCTGTCGTAGTAACTGAACACTGATAGTTCTTCATGTTTGTATAGCATTTTCCATGTCTGGATCTTCTGCTTAATAAACGTGCCTGCCTAACCTCACTTTTAGAAAAGTGAGTATTATTTGTATGTTAGACTGGTAAATTTGCCCACTGTCCATTAACAGAACAACTGCTACTAGCATTCAGGCCTTAAAAGTTGTGTGTTTTTGAGCAAGAATTTTGCTATTATATATGTCTTCAGCCAAGAATTCTCATAAGGTCTTCAGTAGAAGAGGCTGGACCCCTGATCTCTTCATTTTTCTTCCTGGAGTAATCTTCAAGAATTTATTTGCTGGTGAGGTCTAACTTCAACCTTTTAAAACAGAACTGTGTCTGTTACTTTGTTCCTTTTTTATAGTCTTTGATTGTGAAGTTATTTGGGAATTCTTAATGGAAACAAATTTTTTTTTTTTTTTGAACCTGAGATGTGTGTTTTTGTTTTTTTTTTCTCTTCTGTAAACCAATACCTGTTTGTTTTTTGTTTGTTGTTGTTTTTTTGGGGGGGGGTTGGTTTACATGCCCTTCCTAAAACAAACAAAGATCAAGCCATGCCCTAACCCTTGACATGTATGGGAACTAAACTTGCCCTTGTTGGTGCTGCCGCATGCTCTAAACATCTGAACTGAAAGACCAGTTACACTGGACTGAGATTAATCTAGGCCCATTTTATTCAGTGCACACTCTTCAGAATGTGCATGAATGACAGCAGGTGGATAGTTAATACATTGCTCCATTTTTGTCAAATTGAAGTCTTTCAAATCTTCTTGTCCTGGAGGGAGTTAGGTTTTTCTTTTTCCTTTAAGTCTTCTCATTAAAAAAAAATAATAATAAGTTAATGTTTTTCACTGGAATTCACCTTGCTAAGTGAAAAATTAATCTGCTCCCGAACTGTGCCTATCATATTGCTACCCAGTACACTAAAAAGGTATCTCAAAAGGGGTCATTATGTTATTTATAGCAGTGCTTACATTTCCACTCTAATTATACACTTATGTTTTTAGAGCTTATATTTCAATCACCAAATTTTACTCAATGCCAAGACTTCGTATTAAAAGTCCCAAACTGGGAAACGTGTATTCATTTCGTTTTGTAATAAAATACTGAATAGTTATTTGGCTGCTTTTAAGTAAGATGGAAAAAAAAGCAAAATCTGAGCTGTTGTGGTTTCAGATGCCCCATTCCTTTAACTTTAAAAATAATTCACTTGAAGATATGACACGAAGTAGGCTGTTAATACAGAACAGAACTACTGCTTTGGGCTATTTTTATTTATGTGTGTGTATATACTTTACAAAGAGATTAAAATAGCAAAGATATTGAGTTTGAAAAGAGGTTTCTACTATGCATGTTATTAATGGTTTGTGAAACCTGGGAGTATTTTATATATTTCCATTAACCTCTTTCCTGTAAACTACGAATCATCATAATTACAGTAAACTAACATGAAGGGTTTAAGTCTCTTTATCACATAAGGGTAAATAAACATATATTTAAGGCTTTTTACTGTCCTTTAAATTGTCTTGTTGTGCCTAGGGGGAAAAATCCTGAAATTTAATTCACAAGACTATTCTTTTTCATAAAAGGCATACTTTTTCTCTTTTTCAGCTTCTTTTAGTGAGAATATGAGAATATGGACAAAAATGTTTATTAATAAGTGTTCAGATTTTATTTTGGTCTGAAAATGTGGTTTTGTTTTAAAATTGTAAATATTTATACTCCATTTTTTTTTTTTTTAAATCTTCAATGAAGGTACACGCTTTTAGCCAAGTTTTGAAGGAAAAATATCTTTTAAAAATAAGCTTTCTTGATATGGGATGGTACCCGAGTGCCACAGAAGTAAATACTTGTCATGCTACGTAGGGATTTTAGACCATTTAAAAGTTTGAGGGCCTTGATCACAACACATTTCCCATTAATCTAATTGTTTATAGAGATGATGACACGTACAAAACAAATGAGACTTCACTAAGACCTGTGAATTTGAAGAGCTAAGTCTTGTGAATGAGTAATATACAATAAAATCATCCCTTCAAACAAATATATTTATGAAAATTATACTAAATGAAATGATCAAAAATACCCCATGTGTAAAGGGAATTGCACTGTGGTTGCTATGGGAACTATGACTTGCAGCTTTCTGATTTATAAAAGGATGAGATCTTCAGTGTACCTCAATATACCATTTTGTTTTTAGCATACAAGTAGTGTGATAAATAAGTAGTGATAAACAGTGACCAAACGCCAGCAAACTGTGCTCACTGCAAGGGGAAACAGCGGGTGCAGCCCAATTAGCCACGCGAAGCATGCATGTGGCAAAATCCCCAGCTCATGAAGCTTGACAAGCGCGCAAAATAAATACCCAAGCTAATTGGCTGTTGGGGCAGTATAAAAATAGAGCCCGGGAAAAGGGAAGGCGGGACCACACACAGCATCAGGAGGCCTGATCACTCTCACCGAGGTCCTGCGTCCACAGCTCCCTTTCCCCCCGGATACCCCCATCAGATAGTCTGCAGCGGATAAGTGTTAAAGAGCTCTCAAGTTCCCTACGGTTGAGGGTTTTTCAGTTGTGGCGTTTCATAGTTTAAGGGGCTCTGCCGGCACGGAGTGTGATACGAGGCGTTGGAGCACCTCATGGTGTTTACGGAGTGTGTCTATGGTGTGTTCAAGTTGTAAGTAAAACATTTGTTTCTTACATTGGCTTTGGATTTCTTATTCAGGACGGGAAAAGAGAAACCGGGAGAAACGTTCCTGAACGCTTTCATCCCTGGCCTGTTCGACTTAGGGGTTAATTCCCCTTCCAATTCCTCCTCACAAGTAGTTGAAAATGAGTTTGTATATACACTGCATTCATTCTAAGGGGACGTTCTTCAGTTGGTATACTCTTTCTTTAATTTTGTTAGCTCTTTTTAAGTAACAGGCTTACAGATTTTAGCTCTTTGGAGATTATTGGAGAGCAATATTGTATACCTGTTCTAAGTATACAGTTTCCAAGAGCGATGAAAGACAATCTATATGTCGGTATAGTGAGCAGAAGAATTTGGAAAGCTTTCAGATGATATGTTGATATGCCTGTATGTATAAGAGCAAGAAGAAGAAACCATAATAAAAAGATCTAAAAAGACAGAGTGAAGAGAGTTAATATGACTGTCTAGAAGGGTGGGGTGGCATTTCATGAGCATTAAAGGTTAAAGGGTATTTCTACCTGTAGGGAATGTGGTGTGGATAGATGCTGCTAGCTTGGGTTAACAATAGCCGTCTAGCCTCATCAGGAAGCAGTAGAATATAGGCTAGTAACATGCAGTAGAACGTAATGTGCTTATATGGCCAGTTCTGCAGCTCACACTAAGCCCCATGCTTCTATGGCTAGATTGACACCACTACCTGAACTAGCTGATTTAAAATTTAACTTGTGTATGGCTACATGCTGTGTAGCTATACTCTTGGTGACTAACATGGACAGTTACAAAACAGTTCCTGAATAATTTCAAATTTGGAAGTACTTGTATGTGCAAATTCACAGTGCTGATAGTATTTACTGTGGGGAATTTAAGTAAAGAAAAGTTTTTGGGAGGCAGAAAAAACCCCTAATATTTGGAGAATGATTCCAAATGTGGATGAGTCACAGCCTGGGCCTATACAGTCACTATTGTGATCTGTATGCAGGCCCAGCATTGGAGTTCCTTCCACAGAGAATGTTGAGTGAGGTTTGTTTTTTGTTTTGTTTTTTTATTAGTACATAATAAAACTGTGTGAATACAATAATTAGACATTAACTATAAATTACACCTATATAGCCTGTACACATTAGGCTATATTGATTACAAACACCTAAGCACTGTCTGTATAACAGGTTGCAGAAGATTTCTATACACGTGAATCTGTACCCATTGGAAGCTGGCGATCGTCAGTACTGAAGTTTGTGTGTTTATTTTTAAATCTCCGAGATTAGCAACTAGCCTGAAATGGCTAGTGGTGATAAGCAAAGCATAAAGCCCTGGGTGTCAGTTTAGAGGGTATACCAGCATGGGTGACTGTCCCCGCTGCCAGCTTCTGCAGGTGTGCCTCCAGACTCAGGAGGCACCAGAGGTGGCGAGCACTCACAAATGCTGTCAGTGGTGGGGACGGCCCTGTCAGGGATGGCACGTGCCCACCATGTCCCTTACCAATAGCCTATGTGTGCCAAAATGGTGGCCCCCAAGGAGATGGTGTGCAGGGAATCCATCCCACAACTGCAGCACCTGGAGCCCATAATGCATCAGTCAGTGTGCGGTGAACCTGTGCTGCAGCAGGAAAGACTGGACCTACCAGCTCTTCTGTACTCAGCACAATGCCCCCTGCATCCTCCATTCTGCCCAAGGTGTGGAAATAGCTCGATAAGCCTCTGACCTGAAATTTTCATCTCTGATGACAAAGGTACGACCTGCAATGCTGTATAAAGCAGATTTGTTTTGCCTGTTGTCCTTTATGGGTACATACAAATGTCACATTTCAGCTGGTGGACTTGCAATTAATCCCCTGATATCTGGGGGACTGGAAAAGACCAGCCCTTCTCCACAGTTTCCAACCTTTGCCAAGCAGCCCATGATTTTAAATGCTACCTTCACTGTGGGGTTGCAAGTGTAGGGTCTAATGAATCTCCTGCCCCCATCCCACTATGGCTCTTCAGAACCTCAGACCTGAAGCATGGGGATGAACCACTAGCCTAAAGTGCTTCAAGGCAGGGATTACTTCTCTCCCACCTTGGGAGTCTAGAGCCCTATGCCTCCAGGCCAATGCATGGGGTTCCAGTGCAGGGCTCTGACGTGTGACATAGGGGATGAGCTCCCCTCTGCAGGGCTTGACAGCCCTGAGCTTGACTGTAGTGGTGGGGCTTCCTGTGGCTACAGTGCGGGCAGCATTGTGGGGAAAGCTCCCCTGCCATGGTCCAGCTTCAAAAGACAGCAGATCCAGGCTGGATGTGATGAATGTCAGACTGGCAACTGTCAGGGAGAGAAGTGTGTGTGTGTGTGTGCGCGTGCGCGTGCACGCACGTGCACAGGGGAGGGGGAGGAGGGTTATTCCTTGGGACCACTAGCCTGTCAATCCTGACTGGTATCCTATGTTTCCATCATCTGCCACCAGACCAATAAGGGAACTTACAAAGCAGGTTGGGACACATGCTCTAGGGCACCCTGGCTTGGTGCTATCAGTACAGGCTGTCTGCAGAGCTTTTGCACAGCTTTCAAGGGATAGACTTTTGAACAGTTTAAATTGAAGTTCAAACACTTAATCAGTTGAATGCATAGGCATTCCATGTTCCACTCTCTGGGGAAGAACTTCCCTTTCTACTTGCTTTGTATGATAGAAAAGTCAGTCATGTAATAATTAAAACCTTAAGCTTGATTTTTTTTTTTTTTTTTTTTTATAACGATATTTACAGGAAACCTAGAAATTGATAAACTACAGACCCACTAATTAACTTAATCAGTTAAGGTTTATTATGAAACGTTTGATGTGAAATGTAACCTTGTGAATATTTATAGTTTAAAAAAGGAACTTCAAAATACAATGGCCTCCTTGAATAAAAATGAAACTTATAACTTCAGCACTGAAGGTCTTGAAACTTGTAATATCAGCACAGAAGGTCTAGAAATATTTTAGAGCTTTTGGATTGTTATTGATCATCAAGGTTGCTTAAAAATAATTTCTGATCAGCCACAGCTATATCAGACAATATCATTTTGGTATTATTTTTATAATGTTAATCAGACATAAAAAATAGATTACATGTAGATGAATGTTCCACAATGATATTAATTAAAATAATCTAAACAAACATCTAAATCACATCTATATTATATAGAATCAAGTGAGTTTAGAATTTTGCACACAGTATCTGACAACTGTCTGAATGACCAATTTATTTTGGAAAATGCTTATAAAAATGGAATATATTTTTATACTAGAAATTAATCCTTTGTGCCACAAGAATATGTGCTGATATTCTATAAATTTATAGCAGACATTACCTTTTATCAAATTATACAGTGGAGCTTGCAACTGTTTTTCCAGTAATGGTGAAAGCAGTTCACAGTATTTTATTGCACACAGGTTACTCTATTTCTCTGATTTATTTGAATGATCAAAAAATCTCACATGAAGATTCTTAACAGGGGAAAAATGAAACTTTTGGGAATAATGTAGTTGTGACTTTATTTTAAATAGAAAAGAAACACTGACTTCCTTATAGATGGATAAAAGCATAAAACATTTTTTTAACAAAATGCTTCAAAATGTAGGATGAAAGGGGGTTATGGCAGAGAAGTCTGTTTTTTTTTTTTTAACAAGAATTACTGTTAAATATTTGTGAAATTTGTTGTGATTTCATGGAGTTTAACATAAACATTGAAAAACTGTTCTATACAGTTATATTTTTCAATTAATAGTGGGGGGCTGGGGAGGGAAGGGGCAGCTCCTGGCTTCTGCGCAGACTCCCAGAGCCCCACAGATCTGTGTGTGGAGTGAAGGCCGCCTGCTCGCCATGGGCTGGGATCAGGAGCTGCACCAGCCTCTTCTCAGCGAGGGTGGGGGTGCTGGGCCAGGGATGCACTTGAGGCAGGTGGGGCAGTATGGATGGTAGCAGCACTAGGAGGAGGGCTACCAAGTGACTACAGAAAATTTTGGGGTGGCTGTAGCCCACCCCATAGCCCCCTTCCCAGCATTGCTGCAGATACCACCCTGACCCAGGCCCCTCAGCGAGAAGAGACCAGAACAGCCCACACTGGGAAGCCCACCTTCTCTCAGTGCACAGATCTATGGGGGTTGCTTGCCCCCATTGCTCCCCCAGGACTGTGCACAGTGGCTGGGAGCTGCCTGTCCCTTTCCTACCCCCTTGTGCCCCCTGGGTGAGTTGCCTGTAGCTCTTCCTGCCCCTGCCACTGCTTCAGCCCACCCCCTTCTTCACCACGGGAACTTGATCTGCCCCTCCCACCCCGTCCCTCCTCCATGCCCCTTTCTCTGCCCCCCCCCCCCCCAGACATAGTTGCCAGACACTGCTCTCCAAACTGTTGGGCTGCATATTGGTAGTTGGATCGGTATTGGCCGATATAGCTGGTTAATAATCCATTATTAGTACTGGCCAAAATTACTGGTACCAAATTATTGGTACACCCCAAATTACTCTAATGCTCAGTAAAATAGTCTACTGTGCCTTAAGCATCACTAAAAAAGCATGCAAATGCTCTACTATGTATTAGTGCTGCCTAACATACATTAAAATAACACCTCAGGGCTCCTGTACATGTGCAGGGAGGCTGCTCTGACCCACTGTAATAACAGTGCATCATAGCAGACATGATTAATTGTGTCTGCTGGAGCATGGTAATTACTGCACTCCAGCAGACTCCAGTATCATGTGTATGAGCAGCATCCCCAAAAGCACCCCATCACCATTTTTCAGTGCAGGAATGCTGAGACGTGTGATGCTCTGGATGCTTCAATTAGTACGGATCTCTGAGCTGTATTAATTTAAGTGCCCCCCCCCCCACCTCCCAGGGCACATCTATAAATGCCCTCAAATTGGAGAAGGGTACTAAATTTAATGTGCATTAGAAAAAGCACATTAATGCATGTATAGACATGTCCAGTAATAGTTTGCTTCTGTTCTCTTGTCTTGGTCAAAGTTTAGTGCTGTCTGTGTTTTGAGTTTTTTCCAACAGCAGAATTGCATAGTTATACTTAGAGGCTCACTTTTAATCGTGTAGAGTATCATTAGGACAAAGAATAATCATGGGGTGGGGGGGAAGATAAACTTCTGAGATCAGGCCTAGGCTATATGACTTCTATGTTTCGCTATGAGAAGTTTGACATTCTGTTAAGTGTCATCGCGAAGTGCAACATTCTGCATCAGGCAGGTAAGGCAGTATTTTCTCCAGGCACTCTGCGTTTAATGAAGGCAGCAGTAGCACTGAATCATATATTTAATTAAAGGATCTTCTGGTGTTTTGGGCTGCATTAGTATAAAGCCACCAAAAGTCTTTGCAGTTTCCTCCAGTATAATCCTCATACACAGGATACGTAGGAATAAATTATAACTAATGTGGAAACATGAAGTTTCTCTGCATTGTAGTTTTAGTTATAGTGCTGACACTTTAATGAAAAACAGTGTTGGTTGTGGTGTCTTTACTTGTGATGCATATTCCTGCAAAAGGAGCGATTGGGAGAAATTTCTTTTGTAAATTGCTTTTACTAAGGCTCATTTAGATAGTGATTTGATCTGATGCAGCACAAGTACTACCCCCTGGCAAAATGAACACTGGGGTCACAGGCTGAGTAACACCTTCCTAGACCAGCATTCAGTTAAAACTAACACTTTTTTGTGAGAAATTGAAATGCATGTGCAATTGAGTGATAACAAATACACATGCTCTGTCTAAAATATGTAAACAGTAGTGCCCTTGTGGACTTGGATGATGAAATTTCCAACTTAGCACTGGCTAATTAAAGGTATGTGTGGATCTTTTTATTAAAATAAGAGGCAGATGTTGTTCCTACAAATTGTATATACATGTATGTTCATAGGCACTTTTGTGTAGTGCTATGTTGAAATTTGCTTGAGAGATTCTGAAAATCAATTTTTACTATTGCTGTGCTTTGTAAACAGAAGAGGTTGTGTGCTGGAGTAATTTAAAATAATATTTCAAAACAACCATTTGTTGCTTTTCACATTGTGCTGGAATATTTTGTTAGTT
This sequence comes from Caiman crocodilus, assembly GCA_030014935.1. NCBI lineage: Eukaryota > Metazoa > Chordata > Crocodylia > Alligatoridae > Caiman > Caiman crocodilus. Next base: position 156,887 of record JAGPOW010001376.1, on the reverse strand, counting down.
CTTTATTTTACTTTACTTTTTGTCTCTTCATTGCTCTTCGGGGTTCATCCTTTGTATTTGAAACAATGAAATTTAAATTTAAAAGTTCTATTTTTGAGAGACTAGTTTCTGCTTCTAGCCACTGAAACTTTGTTCCGTTTTACCATAATTTGGGGCCAAATTATGGTATCTGCAAACATTTACTCGCACCCACATATTTTATTCATAACTGTAACTACATAGAGCCAATTGTACACTCTTATCATTGTACAACAATGGATTGAAGCCTATACAATTTGTAATCCAATTACATGGATATAGTAAAGCCCAAAGAGTATTTAAACATAAAAGAATAAGAGATATATTTTAAAACTTTCTGTAACTGCAAAATTTCCTGAGTCCTAAATTTAGAAAATAAATGTCTTATTTCTCTGGATGTTCCTGTAATTTCTTCTGGAAAACATTGATAAATGATAGATTCTGTTCCCAGGTTCCTGAGAAGAGACCAGTTATGCAGGAAGCAACTGGACTTGAGGTCTTGGGAAGATGCTATATGCTGCATCACTTCTCAGCATTCCATGTTAACACCTTCATGAAGCACAGCCACATTTGTAAAGTTTAGAGGAAAGCAAGCAGAGCTTCTAAGTTTTCCTTAGATTCTTCTCCGCTTTAAAATTGATATTTCATTGCTCATATAGATCTTCTACTGATGTCATAAACTTAGCAGTTTGGTATGACATAATTCCAGCCTCTTTGAATTAGCGGTGGCAGTTAGATTACTGTTATTGATAGTGCTTGCAGGCAGGGAACCATTAAGGTGTCATAAACTTAGCAACCTAATATGACAGAATACCAACCTTTTTAAATTTAGTTGTCGCACTCAGGTTGTATCCCAAGGGTCCCCCACTTGTAAATATAAGCATAGAATGCAACTTTTCCTAGAACTGTTACATTATTCATAACACATGGTTTACAGTTAGAGAAACATGCTCTACAGAAATATTTTCCTGTTATTTTTAAGCAGAATGTGACAAGTAAAATGAAAATATCTTTTTCAAGCCGTTCATAACATAAGTGAGGATGCATGATGATGATGAACATGGATAAAGTGATCCAGTCTGAAAAATTCTGAAGAGTTGATGTCTTAAAGTTTGCTGGTGTTGGTTTTTTAAGATGAAGCAACATATTGATGTTAGTTGTTTATCTAATACATTTACCATATATTAATTGTAACCTGAGATGTATAGTAATACTTTATCATGCAAAAATAATTTTATATGAAATTATAAAAAATGATCTAAAAATGAAAGATGAGAGGGTAGGGTGCTTTTCTATTTTTTTAATGTGGTTGTTTTATATAGAAACACTTAAATTGAAAGATGATATCATTTTTAATTTAATAGTATAGTGTGTGTGTGTGTGTGTGTGTATGTATATATATATATAATATATTAGGTTGTGAATCAGAGTATAGGGAAGCTAAACTGATTTTTGTTTTTAGTTATTGCCACTTTGACAAAAGACCACAAAGGGATGGAAGTGTAGACAACAGAAGAAAAGTGAGCATTAACATGCTAGATATTTAGGCACCTGAAGATACAGACAGCTGCCTAATAAGGCTTTTTGAAGTGGGACCTGGGAGCCTAAGCAACTTTTAAAATACTCCTAAGTGCTTCTTTTAATGAGTAGGTGTTTAAACACCTTTTACAAATCTGGCCCTAAAAATAAAACCCATTCTTCACAGCTAAGTAGGCGTTATTTTCAGAGCTGCTTTCAAGATCTAAGGTGGGATTTTAAAGATCTAAGGTGGGTTTTTCAAGAGTTCTAAGTTTTTTGCCTTAAATCTGTTCCCACAAAGTTTTGTGTGTAAAAACTCCTGATCATTTTAAGAAAACCTTTTGAAAATTCCACATTTTTCTGGTGGTGTTTTTTTTTTTTTTTAATACTTCATGTTAACTTTCATTAGCAGGCCTAAGTAACAGCTAACAAGAAAACAGACCATATACTGAAGTCACTTTATAGCAGATGGGCCAAATAATTTCCTGGCCAAATTCAGAACTGGAATTTTCTTAGGCTTAGAAGCAGCCAAGCATTAACACAACAGCAAAAGAGAGAAAGAATGCATCATGAAAACCATTCCGGCCAACTTAGCTGTAAAATCTCAAGATAGAAGCCAAGTAAAATTAGTAGAATATGATTTTCTGAGGGAGCATCAAAGAATCAATGCAAGTCAAGCAGGAAACAGATTGGGACAAGTATCCACTTAACGTGTGTTGCTAAAAGTATACTAGAAGGCATCAGAACTACCCAAGTGGGAAAGCAGTGGAGGGGAAAAAAAGCCAAGGGCATAAGCCAAGTAGTGGACAGTGCTGTGGGTATGAGCCAACTTAGTGGTAACAGCAAGTGGTCATATAACAAAAACAGCTGAGCAAGACTTGGAAGTAGACAAAGGAGATGGACGTGCTGCTTAGAATCATCAGAAGCATTAGTGACAAGAGGGGACAGAAATATTACGCAGATTGTAACAAATCCCATTGCAGAGTTCTTCTTAAATAGCAAGAAAATGTCACATAAAATATCTCCTGGTGCTTTGTTCACCTGTTGCCTATTGGTGATGCTCTTCAGCTGTCTTCTCATCTGTTTTAAATTCATTTCCAAAGTATACCTTCCTTAAGAGGTCTTTATTAATATCATTAGGAAAAATATTAAGAAATAAATGCTAAGACTTTTGTTGTTGTTGATCTAGAAGCAGTGAGAAGGTAGTGGGAGGCAGGAAAAAAAAATCTTACAAATTGACAAATATTCTAAAAATGATTCCTCAAGCCGTGAGGATCCTGTTACAGTTTTAATTGGCTCTGTCTTGGGAGAACTGTTGTTTTGCTTTAACAGGCATTTTCCTGGGTGGGAACTTAAGGTTTTTTCCAAGTCATTGTAATCACAATAACTAACTTATTAATCAAAAATATTCTCTATATACTAACTACACAAAAGAATCCAGTTCAAATCGATTACATTAGAAACACCAACCCCTTCATTCCCTCTGCCCTAGGAATAACCCACAAGGGCTAGGAATTGAAAATAGATTTGAATGGAGTAAGTGGAATTCCTTCAAATGGAACTTTTTGGCAACATTGCAGACTGAATGCAACCGGGAAAAGGTGCAGTGAGACTCATCCTATTAGAGTCCTCATGCATCTAAAAGGTAGCAGGACTCAAATTGCTTCAGATAACTCTTTTGCTAAGAAGGCAAAAAACACACTTCTAAGAAGACAGCAAGTCCCTGGAACAAAATTATTCTTCCTGGAAAGACCATGGAAGGTCCAAGCACAATTGGACTAGGGATAGACAGCTGGAGACACCCTGCTCCCCTGATGTGTGTATGTCAATATTAGTCCTGTGGCAGTGGCAGAAGCAGAGCACTATCTTTCTATAGAGCTATCATCAGACCCTTTTTATCTCATTACAATATATTGTTATATTTTCCTCAATAAGGTAAAAAATGATGGTTCTGGGTATATAAGTAGCCTATTCCTTATACTCTAGAATTCCTCAGAAGTACTAGTTTAACTCATTTTTTTTTCTGAAAAAAATCAGTTTGTTTGCTCCATGACACAGGTGTTGAGTTCTCTATTATTTTAAAGCTCCAACAGAATGTGTTAATGCTTACAACATTCTTTAAATAAATACAGATTCCAATATGAATTAAAACAAAATAGCCTCAAATTATACAAACCATGATTTAATTGCAACCATAGTATTCACAGAGGAAAGAGCAAGGAATGCTATAGGAAGTGTGGTCAGCCAGGCAACCTCTTCTAGAGAGGAGAATGGAGCCAGGAAATACCTGAGGTATAATGCCCAGCCTGGATGTCTAAAAATTATCTTTCTAAATACCAATACTTACATGTCATATTCACTCATTTAAAGCCATGAAATAGAGCAGGTAGATGTGTTGGCCAGTGAAAACAGGAACATCCTCAGGAAAAATAAATCCTGAGGATCTCAGTACCTGAGAAGATAGGATGCTCCTATCCCCACACACACTTTATTTAATGGAATGCATTGGTGCATTGTTTCATTTCTCTTCCCTCACCCATCCTGGTCAAATTAGGAATAGAAAAGATGGTTGTCACCTCCTAAACCCTGTTTGCAAATGGCTAAATAAGACACCCCTTGAACCAGAAATAAGAGTGAGATACTCTCTGATAACTTCTGGGCTCTGAGTTTTCTCTTATCATGAAAGCTGGAGTATGCCCATGGTCTCAGTTGGGTTCTTCCACTTGTCTTTTTCTTGTTTTGCGGGGGGACGGGACGTGTGGTAAAATCTTTAACTAACTCTAATAGAAAGAAAACAAAATGTCACTGTCAGTGAACTCTATAGAGCTGAAGTCCTTTTTTCTTGCATGAGAAATTAAATGTATAACAATGTTGGTATTTTATTGTTTAAATGGGGAACGTGAAAGGAACAGAAGGGAGCGGGCTGTTGCAGACTGAACATCTGTCCTCCCTGCTCTTTTGAAATCCTTTCCACTGCAAGAAATCAATTTTTTTACATGGCCAAAGGGACAGGAATGTTTATAGTCAAGGATGAAGAGAAACTTCCATACATGCAGGAGTATAACTTACTCATTGGTCCTAAATTTGAGAGTTTAGGGTTAAATCTGCGGGGTAAGATTTAGAAGAAGATAGAGCTCATCCTCCAACGTCATCTTTTCCATTTTCTGTCTCAGAGTTTAGGCTTAACTTGAAAGAATTCTATTTCACAGGATAATGGGTGGGTTCACATTCCTCAGTGTCCTTATTTTTTGCTTTCATTGGCAGCATCCAGACCACACAGTCAGTTGCTCTGCGTGCTGCAAGGGATCAGCGCGTTTTGGTTTGGGTTGTGGGTTGTGTTTTGTTTTGGTTGGGTTTTTTTGACCCCTGGATATCCCATGGCAAAAAGCATGGCAGCACATGTGGAGGCAGCATGTACTGCTCAAAACCAGTCAGGTCAGCTGAAGCCTCACTCTGGCTGCTGGTAAGGCTCTGTGTGGTAGGACTGCCATTGCTACAGCCCTGGTAGGCTCCTAGGACCCCGGGGAAGGCTTCTGGGGCCAGTCCAGTGCTAGGCCCAGCCTACCCTACCCAACATGGAGAAACCTGTCATATGACAGATTGAGCATGGCACAGGCATTTCCCTGGGAAAGCTAGCAGCTTCACAAGATGCACCGCCACTAGTTGTCTCCAGGAGACAAAACATCCATGCACATGTGGACACAGCCAATCAGTATGCAAATGGTTACCTTTAAATATTAATATTACAATTAGATAAATGTTGTTACTCTCAATAGCCACCTAATTTCTTTGGGCCTCAGTTTCACCATCTATTGGATGTAGTTGGTATTACTTACCCTTCTCTGCAAAACACTTATAGCTTTCATAAATATCAACCACATTTATTTGAGTGTTGTACTGTATTTTCATGTTTCCTTGATTCTCTTGTCAGCTAAATAGGTAAAAATGGGTACATAGGTATGAAACTCCAAAGCTTGAAATTTCCAGTAGACTTTCAGGCAATCTTCTGCATTACAGAAAGAACTGAGTGCAGAATAGCCTTCCCCTTTTTTCCAAACCAAGGAAATATCTGGGATCTATAGTCTGTTACAAGTGGTCTGTAAAACTCAACAAAAACAACAATAATAATAATGCATCTGTCTTGTTAAATTAGTATGGATGAAACATTCAGCTAACAATGGGTTGGAGAGAACACACAAAAGAGAAATTCTATCATTTCTTTTTTTTCTTTTTTAATTCCAGTTGCAATCAATACAAAAAGCTAACTAAAAGCATTTTACTTTCAGTTATTGGTAGATTTCAGTAGCCAACCTAAATCAGACTTATTTAAAGTGCTGTTTGTGATGCATTAAGGTATTCAAGTGCAATATGTGTCTCTCCAAAAATGTTCCTGATAATACACATTTTAAATGTAAAAATTCTATCTTAGCCTACCAAAAAAAATACCCCCCCCTGTGATTTATTCCAACAATAACCCACTGGGCAGGATTTGGATTTTGTAGATGCCCCAAGACTAGGGCTGACAAACATTTAGCCTTTTTCTTGGCCCCAGATTTTAACACAAGGGTAAAAGAAATATGTGCCTGCTAAACTGGAACACAATGTCATTTGTCCCTGTGTAATAATGCTAGCACCATAGGATGGATCCAGATTTGCAGTGCCACAGATCATGCATACCTGCACATCTCCTTGCAGTGCCATAAAATGCACAAGTTGCACATTAGTCATTGCATAGTGCTGCTAATTTGCAGCATGGGGGCAAAATTTGCTACTGGAATTTCCCAGTAGCAACCCCCCCCCCCCCACACAACCACAAAGAACCCATCCTGGAAAAAACGCAGTGCAACCCATGCCAAAATAGTGAATTGAGACAAATTCAGAGATGGAAGCCCTAGGCTGCCTGCTCTCTCATCTCTGTGCACTGTAGAGCTCCTGTGCTGAGGCACCTATGCCTCATCCAGCTGCTGCCTGACTGCCTGGGGAGCAGGCAGCCCTAGGCTGGCTGCTTCTCTGTCTCCATGTGCTTCAGTGTGGGGGCTACACTGTGGAGCCCCTGTGCTTAGGCACTTGAAGCCTCTGCACTGACTGCTGCGGAGCAGCTGGCTGGGGCACAGTATACTGTGAGACAGGGAATCAGGCAGCCAAAAGCTGCCTGCTTCCCTGTCTTGAAGCACACTGTGCCTCAGCCAGATGGGGAATGGGGTGCAGGGTGCTGTATACTGTGCCCCTGCTGAGGCATGCTGTGCCCATGCCAGCCCCCACTGCAGCATATGGAGCAGTGGGACAATGTGTCCTGCTGCAAAACACACAGGCAGGGGTATGCACTGTGCCATAAAGTAGCCTCACAAATTTGTGTCGCTATTATTAGTGGGTACAACACTACTCTTGTGGACTCAGCCATAAAGCTTACGTCTGAGCTCTGAAGTAGTGATTCATTTTTTTTTTTGCCCATCTATGAAGAGAAAATGGAGATCAATTTGTTTTTTCTCACCCTCCCTTCTGTCTCACTCCCCACCATACCTTCACTGTCAATAAACTGCACAAGTCTCTGGTCACTGGGTGTCCTTACTGCAGAACTTAAGTGCGCTGATTGTGAATAATATGACATTGGATAAATGGCATTATGTGTGTTACATCCCAGCATGAAGGAGTAGGTAAAAGCCTTAGCATCCACATTCAGATTTGCTAATTTCCTGACTCACTGCCTTAAGAGCCAAGGGCTGTCTTTAGATGCATCCTTTTTGGTATAAATACAGCAAGTGAACACTCAATCACTAAAGCTTGAGATGCCTTAGGCACCAAATAAAATAATAAAAAAAAGACACATGGGGGGTAAAACTGTTATCCTTAGTAAAAAAATAAATCAGCTTGAGAATATTTCGAGTGAATGGTTGGTTAACTTGAATTAATAAATGCAGTTTACTATATATAGCATTGTTCTTACAAGGTGCCACAAAAATGTATTTGCAGCCCTTTTAAGAAAACTGAAGCAAACATTTTGGGAAGGGTGATAAGTTTTAGGAATCTATTTCAGATTCTCATGTGAATTTTTACATAACTCTTCTTTAATTAAGAGTTGAAGACAATAGTCGGACATCATGCCACTGAAAAATGGGAGACATTACTCAAACACTGTCCTATTAAATAGTGCCAGTAAGTAACAAAGTTTGCAAAGAAGGATAGTCAGAAAAGCAAGTATATAGATATAATTAGGAGCATTTCATTTAAAATGCCTTTCAGGAACCCCAAAATGTGATATTACATATTTAATGTAATTCTGAACCTTGATAAGGTATCAATTGCTTACATGGGTCTTCAGGAAGTGTAAGCTTTGAAAGCACTCTGCAGATGACCAAAGTGCACACACTGTGTAGTTGTGTTTAAAAAATACCCCTGCTTTCCAGTTTTCAAATGCCCATTATACTTTTCTAGCCTCTAAACATTAGCCACTATATTTTTAAATAACTGCATTGTCTGTAGGAGACAGAAAGCAAATGTTCTGCAGTCGCTGTTTATAAAAGTGAATACAATGATTTCTTAATCCTTGATGCCATCAAATAATCTTTATCTACTACTTGGAGGATTGTTTTTCCCCCTTCTGCTGCTCTGTGTCAACACTTTTTTTAAGGTTTCCTCAGAAGCATTAGGTGTTTCTTGCACCCACAGCTTGGGATTTTGATTGGGGTGTGCTAATGCTCCTGATGAGACTTAAACCCAGAGGTTATTGAATAGAGGCTCATGCCCTTCACTCAGGATCAGACCCATTGCCCTATGTGGGATCAGAAAATAATTTTACCCTGTAGCCAATTGGTACAGATTCGGATGGTTTTTGCCTTCCTCTGTAGCAGAGGGTGTGCCCCTCTTCCTTGGATTTCTGGAGCATATTTTAACAACCCTTGCAGCAGCAGGACATTGGTCACTGTGCTCCCCATGATTTACCTGGGGCAGATTAGAGTGTCTTGTGGCTGTGTCAAAGTTGACTGTGCAGTTTTGCTAATAGGTTGGACAATGGATTTGTATGGGATGGTTAGGAATGCATGCAGGGAGTAGGACCACATGACTTCTGAAGGTCCCTTCCAACCCTATTTTCTATGATTCTATAAAATCAACAGAGCTGAACTAAAATTAAAAAAATCAAATAACTTATTGTGGCAGTATTGAACATATAATATTTCCCTTCACTCTTGTGCACTTTGATACAGTCTCCAGTTGAGGCCAGAGTCCAGATATATTTGTATGTAAGGTTATATATTAATATATAGCTAGTTAATTGAGAATTCTTTTTTTTTAATTGGCTTGAATTTAACATTTAGATTTTCTCTGATTTTCCTGTCTCTCTTTTTTTAAACACACTTACTTTCCCTCTTTAATTTTATATAGTTTATTCAAACCCAACTATACAAATTATCACAACTGACACCTACAGAAGACGATGGGTGCACAGAAGCATTACATTTTTACTGGGGAAATCGCAGTATTAAACCCAGAGTGTATAAAATAGTCACGTAGTTTCTCCCAGATTGAAAATGGTGGCTGGGGGAAGAAAATTAACCCAACTCCAATCAGGTAGAAGTGACCCCTCAGAGAGTTTCTCCCAGGAGAACAGATGCATGTACACTTACTTTTCTGATAGAAGCTGCAGTGGGTGGCCAGTGAGTCACTACTGTCCTTTGCACTTGACTGCTCTGGGCACTCTCCAGGAGATGGGGGAGCTTGAAGAACTCATTAGTAGGCATGCACTAAGATCTCTGGCTGCAGGCCATCAACAGTGCAAACCAGTTGTGTGGCATCGACCCAGTCCCTTTAACTTTTGTACCTGGTAGGTTTTCCTACTGGGAAAACAAACTTGTGAGACTTCTTGCATTTTATTTGAAAACTTGTATGCACCCCCTATTTCATGGTGCAGAATCTTCATATTTATGTTACTGCTTGCAGAAATAGGAAGTCTTTGGGACCATCTATTATTCCAATAATTGGGGAAAAAACCCATTAAATATATCCCCTCATTTGTTCAGAAAAAGGACATCTTCGAATAACATATCATGATTTTAGTATTTTAAAAAAATGCACCTAACTCCCTTTTGTGGTATTTCAGATTATTTTCATGTACTACTTGGACAATTCAACAATCATGATTAAGGGATTCATCAATTAATATTGCCCAAATAATAGAAGATCATATTATAAATAGTGGAAGAAGACAACCTGGGCAGCTATTACAGATCATGTTTGCTAACAGTCACCACACAGAGACATCTGAGATATTGGTGTGTTGTTGTTTTTTTCTTATACTAGGAATAGGAGATAACTGCATTATTCCAGCAGTGTGCACTTTGGTTTACAAAAAATTTTGAGTACATGTTCCAGTGGTTTCCAAAATGAAGACTCAACAATAAAAATATTTATGTACTAATGTTTTCATCAGAGTATCCCAATCACTTTTACAGACCATACAGGACTTAATTTCACACATTCTCTGCTATACACCCAGAATGGCAAAATTCTCCCGAGCACCATGTTGAAAATTTTCGTTAGTTCCTATGCAGTTTACTATTAAAACATTGCTTTAGAAGGGAAAACCATCTCCACTACTGCCTATATTGCACCATAACTATCTATGCTGTGTGTTCTTGCAGTAGTTTTCCAGTTGAGATTATTAGATTTAAAAAGGGTTATTTCACTAAAATACCTTTATTTATTTGTTTGTTTGTTTGTTTGTTTTAAATAATCATGCTTATGTGATGATCTCTAGGATTTTTGACTAATTACATTTATGCTTTTTGGAGAAAAGATATATTATCTTGGGGTGAAAGTTACTAGTTAGTGTTTAGATTTGTTAAGACAGAAAAGCTGACAAATTATGCCAATTGTGGAGAATTTTTAAATGTTCATTTATGTACCCATCGTACCAATATAATAATAGTGTTAGAAGAAATGTAGAGTATAAATAAGCTAGTGGAGACTACAAGAAGCACAGATCTCCACAGGTCCCAACCAGGGACACATCCACAGAGTTGCACAGGAAGTCAATTTTATGGCAGGGCAACTTCCCTCATCATTAGGCTACTTTTCCTTCCCTTCAGTATCTTGAAGATGTATCTGTCAAGAACGGGACTTCAAGTTTCAGATCACTGGACAACAACCAAGTCTTTACATATGGATCACTGAATAGCCAAGAAATGGTGGTAGCTTTTGGCTGTTACTGACTTCTTCATCTTCACTTCCAGCAAACAAAAATGCATTTTACTTCTCATTCCTCTGAACTATGCACTCCTTTGTACTTTGATTTTCTAGTTGTTAGCCTAGCTGAAAAGTCTGTGTGAACATCAGATTTGTAGCTTACCAGGATAATCAACTATCTATGCTTCACTTAGATAGGAAAGCCTTCCTTAAAAAAAATCATCTCAATTATGGTTAACTATTAACGTCTGAGGGACCTGAACCAACGTCTGAAGGACCTGAACCTGTTCAGCCTCAGTAAACAGAGGCTGAGGGGGGACCTGGTGGCTGCCTATAAGCTGCTGAGGGGTGATCAGCAAGAAATAGGGCAGGCTCTTTTTTCCTGGGCACCACTGGGGTCCTGTAACCCTGGCACTCGTTTCCTGCCAATTGGCAGGGGGTCAGGCTAGATGGCCTGCTCTAGGCCCCTTCTGACCCTAGGTACTATGATACTATGATGGTTCTCAATTATTCTTCTATTGTTACTATTAGGGTTGTGTGAAGCTTTGGTCACTGATTTGATTCAGCCCGATCTTCAGTGGCTAAATCTCCAAATCCGAATTGAATCAGGAGACCCTTTCCAAATCAATTCGGAGAGATTAAAGATTCAAGTTCCAATGTAGACACAGCTTTAAATGTTTTTTCTTGACATACGTCAAGGTGCCAGGCAGCTCGTAAATGCTCAGATGCTGGGGCAGATGAATCACCCCGCAGGAGCATGGTGGGGTTCCCAGCATGCTTGGTAGCAGACCCAGAAGTGGACCAGAAGCACTTCTGATTCGCTTCCGGGTCTTCCAAGAAGCATGCTGGGGGTCCCCTGCACTCCCCCCACTTGGCGGCTGGTGCCTCCTGGGTCTGAGGGGCACCTGGTGTCACCCCACGGTCAATCTCGGAGCTGGGGGAGTGCAGCACTCCACCCCTCGGTGCTCCTTGGCAGATTCCTTGCCAAGCGCTTGGGGCCACCCCACACACACTCGTGTAGGACATTCCATCTGCCCTCGCATCGCAACATTCATGAGCTGTGCCTGGTACCTCAAGGTATGTAGAAAAAACATTTAAAGCTGTGTCTATGGCTGAATCACTGATTCTCCAAATTAGCATCAAATCTTCAGATGCAGTGGAATCAAATAGGGGACAGTGATCTGAACTAGCTAGGTCCCATTTCGCATCCCTAGTTACCATGGGTATAAAGGAAAACTGAATATTTACTATATTTCCCCAGTGCATGTAACCAGCCTCTTAAATACATTTTCAGATATTGATATGTATACTCTGTCTTAAAGATATCCTCACTCCAAAATGTCTTGAGATGCTATCCACATACAAGACTATTGCACATTTATTTATCTGGCATGCATCTATTTGGGGTACTGTCACACTAAACAAATTGTTGTCATTTTGTTGTCATTTTGCCTATGATATTTGTATGTTGGGGTGATTTTGTTGGCCATTACAATTATTCATGCTGATGGGAAAAGAAGGGAGGGCTGGAGGAAAATTAATAGCACAGCGAAGGTTTTCCAGACTTTTTGGGGTGGAGGGGTTGTCTTGCTTCTTTCTGTTTCTAACTAATTTAAGCTTAGCTTTACTTTTGTTGTTTTATTTATTCCTATAACCCATGATTAAAGTGAATATGCTTTTTGTCCACTAATAAAGGACTTCAAGTTAATAACACAAAGGCCTACCTGCTTTGCCATTTAGGTGTTACCAAAATTTTTCTACTAAATTTTGTATGTATTTTGTGAACAAATTGAGTGACAGTTTTTATAAATGTTATTCAATGATGCAATGTGTATGCCTTACTTTAATGATTAATAGCTAGACATAGAATGTCTAGGATGTAAACAGAAATCCCTGCATCTTTGTAAAATACTGTATAGCAGGGAGGTACCCAATTAACGAAAAATGACAATTTAGCATGGTACCTCTGTGTTATACAGTATTTTACAAAGATGTAGGGATTTCTGGTTACGTTTCCATAACTTATCTTCATATATTACATGGGGTCTTTTATTGAAAACAATTCCAAACTATTGCACCAGCTGCATACAAACTTTACTGCTGAGTTCTTTCCACATGTGTGGTAAGGACAGTTAACAACCAGCATGTCATAAAAATCCTGGTGCAGGCTATATGGCCAACTCACATTTCTTTTATAGAAAGTATCATTGGATTTTTGGTATCCCTGCAGAGCAGATTGAACTTCATTTTTTAAGTACTTGTCTAATCATCCCCACAGAGTAAAGTGCATAGTATTTAGTTTAAGTACTTCAGAAGGATGAAATCTGAGTCTGCTTTGCAGTGATTTGAAATCCTTGTTTCCAGGGAGTTCAGGTATTTCAAACCAGATGTTTAAACAATAAACTGCATACCTAGATAAGCTAGTCATTAAGATAGCTCATAAGGAAAAATGCACATATTGTCACACTTTAACTAGATGCTATTCATATTTGAAGCATCTCGGTCCACTATTGAACAGAAGAATAAGACAACGATCTCTTCTGAGTGATTGTGTGTCTCAGAATTTGAAATGAAGTTGCTTGTTTGTTGACTTGGACTAGCTCTTCTGTGAAGCGAAGTTTAATTAGTCAAGTCAAGATACTATGTACTATAATTATTCTACTTCCAGTTCTTGAGCTAGCACATACAAAGCTACCTCGAGTGTCCTACTTTTTGTCATGTAGACTCTTGGGGAGTTTTTACACATGACAAATTGGCTATTTTTTTCCATTTAATTGTCACGCTGTACATGTGCGGACATATTTTATGATTTAATAAGTTTGCTACATTTCATATTAAACCACATCTGCATGTAGTTTAGTTTGCAACATACCTATTTGTAACATTGCAGCCTTTGACAGCTTACCCTTTGCTATCGGAGAGGCAGGCTGATGGCAGAAGCAGTGAGAGGCCTGATTTTTTTGTGGAGCCTGCCCACATCTCAGGAACTGCTGGTGGGCTGAGCAGCTCCTAAGCTGCAGAGGATCCAGTCCTTCCTTCCTTCAGTGGTGGCACCCCTCCCCACCCTGGGCTACCCAGGTGGGTAGCTAGTGAGCAGGTGCTGCTGTGGCTTAGGCTCAGGGAACATTTAGATCGGGCTGAGTCCTACCTGGAAGCTGGGGCAGCACCCACCCACTAGCCACCTGCCCATACGGCCCTGGGCAGTGCTGCTGCCATGGAGGGAACATCCGGGTCCATCCACAGCTCAGGACCCATGGGCAGCTTGCCCCCTGGTAGTGGGACAGGTATGCAGGCTCCGTGGAGATAAGCAAAAAAGGATCAGGCCTCCCACCACTTTTTTGCTGCTGCCAAGCCATGCAGCCCCTGACTGCAGGGCAGCCCTGTCCTTCCCTCAACAATGGCAGTGCTCCCTGGGGCTGCCTGGGAAGGGCACTAGCTGCATGGGTGTTGCCCCAGCTCACAGGCAGAACCCACCAGATCAAACTCTTCCCTGAGCCTGCGTGCTGGAAGCCAACCAGGTGCTGTTCCCCAAGTCGGCTTGGGAATGAGATCTGGCAGGTGATGCCTGCAAGCTGGGGCAGCACTTGTCCAGGTAGCACAGCTGCCGGAGAGGGAAGAACTGGGCCTGGGTGTAGCTCAGAGGCTGCATGGCCCAGTGGCAGATTTCACAGGCAGTCTCCACAGTGAGAGAAAATAAATAAGTGGTGAGATGCTTCCCTCTCCCTCCCCCCATGGAGCTTGCCTGCCTCTCCCTCAGTTGGGGGGGCAAGCTGCTGATGAGTTATGAGCTGCAGGGGCCCCAGACCTTTCTTCTACAGTGGTGGCCCCACTCTCTGGGCAGCACTCACCCACTAGAAGCCCTCCCAGGCAGCCCCAGTGGGTGCTGCCAATGCAGAAAGAAGGACCAGGGCTCACCAGCATCTCACCCTCTGGCTGTGGCAGATACAGGCAGGCCCCACAAAAAAAATAAATAAAAAACGATTGAACCCCTTACCATAACAGTGACAGAAGACCCTAAATTGAAATGGTGGTTTTTCATTGTCATGATTAAAAACCCACCATTTCAATTTAGGGGTCTAAACTCCTGTCATGTGTACAAGTGACCTTGCATGTGAGTTAGCAGAGTACTGTATTCTATAACCTTTTATGCATCTAAATGGCAGTTTTCTAGCCATGTGAGTCATCTTTTGTTGGTGGTTATGCCACTGTTATGAAATGATTACTGTTAAGGGCAGTTAGCTATAATGGGATTGAAAAAAGGCTTATTTTACTTTCCTTCTTGGGAATATTATTCTATTGGCTATTGCTTTAGAAGTCACTATTTTTAGATGACTTGCTCTTGTTCAAGGTCTGTGATTTTTTTTTTCTAAAGAATGAAAGGCCTGTGCTGAACTGTCTACGCCCTAAGTTAGACATTTGTCTCATGACCAGCCCCTTGAAATCATTCTAAAGCCATGCCGAAACAGAAGAGCACAGATGCAGAGCCCTTTGATAGTGCAATAAATTAACCCTCATTGTATGAGGGTTCAAATGGAGTGGCTCATAAGTGGAGTGACTTCATTAATTTTTGTCTGCTCCCCTCTAACAGCAGTCCAACTCAAGCTGCTATCTCTGGATGGGAGGGGGAGAAGGCAGGCAAGGCAGGTCCCTTCTGGTGTTTTATTTTTCCAGCCCCCCTGGAATGGAGGAATGGGCAGTGAATTGGAACCCCTCACCTTGGGAAGTTTCCAAACTATTCACCGCCCCCTCCCCCTCACCACACACTCTCCAGTAGGACAGAGAAAACCCCAGAATGACCCAACTCCCTGCTTTCTTCCCCTTCTTTCCAGAGACAGCAACAGAACTGGGCAGGGGGGACAAGTGGTGGTGGCGGGGGAAGCAGAACCACGGAAGATGCAGCCTCTTTCCCTGGAATGTCTCCATATTGGAGCTGATCCTCCACCCTCCCAATTCAACAGCTAACATTTGTTGGATCAGGAGGATTGGTCTAACTCCCATGACAATTTTTATGAATTGCCATGAGTTAGACTTGGGAACTGAACTTCTGTTTGTGCTTTTTTGGTGTTGTTTTGACAAGGACTGCACTAAAATTTCCAAACCAAATTACTTAGAGGACATAGGTGGCAATGCTTCTGTTCAGTGTGGGGCCCTCTTATCAAGGTGAATATTATGATTACAAAACCATTCACACTGTTTGTACTATTCTACTTGAGATTTCCTTCAATTAGGCATTAAAGCTATTGGTTTTCATTTAACTAAACAATATAACCAAATTATGGCTGTAGCTATAGTTAGAGTTGTGCAGTTAGTTCTTGACCCTCTATAAATGCAGTTTCATGCTTATTTTAAAAGCTGCCTATTTTTTATGTATTGTGCCTTAAAAATCACACCGAGCTGGCTCATACTTTTTTTTTAAAGTACTTAATGGATATCGTACACATGTGAACAAATTTCACATGGTCATGTTGAAAGCTTTTCCATTCTATTGAAAAATGTTGAAAGCAAAAGGAAAAATACCGTTCATATCATCTAACAATTTTAATTAAGAATCTGGGGAGCTAGAAAAATTATAAAATAAACAAGATGCAAAATAAAAAGATGTATTGGAAGTGACTGCGATTGTATAATTATTTAGAATTGCAGATTTTCCTGTGAGATACAGGTTCCTGTTGATAAGTAGACTAGGAAAGGATGTTTTCGATTTCCAAATGTGCTTTCCTGCATGTACGTAGTTGTATACATAGATGAAATGGCCAGTGTTGAAAATGTGCCCTAAGTCATCTCTTGGAGAGATGGGGAAAAAAAAACCCCACAAATGTGGATGAAGCTCCATAATTTGGCTCTGAAAGGGAGAATGCATCTAACAGAGACAGAATCCCTTATGTTGCACTTTGCTGCATGAAGAAAGGTAATTGATCATAGTTTACAAGAGAGGCAAAAAACTTAAATGAGATAAAAGAAAGCAAGAGGAAATGTTAACAAATTGAACGAGGAGAGAAAGTTAAGAAAATAGAAACATAAGACCATATTGCGACAATATCCTTTGCTTTGAAAATATTTTGGGGGGTTTCATCTCAATTTTTGCTTTTCAGAAATACCTGAAGTTTATATTTGCTTGTATAAAGCAGCTATAAGAAATCATGTGACAATGCTGAATAACATGAATATTAACTTTGCAGAACATACTCTGGTCCTAATCATAACCAGATTCTAGTCCACCTTTTGAATGCTTAAGAGCTTTCCTAATCCACCCTATATGAGTCCCTGAAAATGCATCTAGTTTTGAAAAAGGCTATCATCTTAGCATTAAGACTAGATCACAAAATAGGAACATAAAGGGAGAAGACACATTTATATTCAGTTTTTCTGGGACTCAAGCAAGTTAGAACAGGATGGGCATGAAGTGTGTAAATTAATTTACTGACGGTGGAGGAACGGGATCTTGGCGTCATTGTTGATGCCAAGATGAACATGAGCCACCAATGTCAGACGGTGGTTGGGAAGGCCAAACGAACCCTAGCGTGCGTCCAACGATGCATTTCGAGCCGGTCCAAGGCAGTGATCCTCCCCCTTTATGCGGCGCTGGTCAGGCCGCAGATGGAGTACTGTGTCCAGCTCTGGGCGCCGCACTTCAAGAGGGACGTGGACGGCCTCGAG
>JAGPOW010001376.1:84052-139414 GCA_030014935.1 Caiman crocodilus | reverse complement strand
CCTGTGACCCTGGCACTCGTTTCCTGCCATTTGGCGGGGGGTCAGACTAGATGGCCTGCTCTAGGCCCCTTCTGACCCTAGGTACTATGATACTATGAAAGTATTAAGTTATACTAATGCCATGTTCCCTTTGTTTTGGTCCTATTGTATACCAGTTGGTTTTGTGCCTAGATGCACTAGCTTTACTGATATTGCATTGAAATAATACCTTTTTAAAAATAAATCATTGATAGCAAAATTTTTTAGCTATTTAGTAGATTAGATACTTACCTCTTGTTGGAGAGGTTTCCTTCTATATTAATCTTGAAGTTCAGTGGGGTTCTTTCAGTTTTTGTGCACCTATTTTCCTACTTCAACATGGTATTTATATATCGAAATAAAATTATTTTTTAATGTTAAGACTTTCTATCACTTTCTAAGCCCCCACCAATTAATAATTAATGAATCATTCTCTGTTGTGGCTATTTTTTTTTTTACATAGTTCATTTTCAGTAAATTGTGAAACTTTGAGAAGCTGTCTTTTTTTTAAATGGCCACTGATTTTTTTTTTTTTTTCTTTTGGATGTTCAGCTCTTAAACAATCCCTGTTTTTCTTTGATTACTAAACTGAAAATTCCTGGCTTTGGGCCCAATCCAATTCTTACTGAAAGGAACCAGTGAAATAGAAAGACATCTGATGATGAATTCAGTGGGAAATCGCTTGTCTCATCAGGTGTTAATGCACTGTTATTGAATGCCTACTAATTATTTGGTTTGTTTTTACTCTCAGTTGTGGCATATATTCAATGTCTCTTATGTGGTTAGAGAGATATTTTGTTCTTAAAATGTTTGTGTTTTTATTTTGTACAACTCTTCATCTTATTTCCTTTGTTTTTGATAAAGATCAATAACAACCTAACTTCATAAGGATCACAAATAAAAGGCACACTATGAAATAAATAGAAAAGAGTCTCCAATCTATAATTCTAGTGTACATAATATAAAAGCATTGATTGCAGTTTGATACCAGAATATCCATTTCTTTCAAGATATCAGTTACAATAAACTTAGTGGACAGAGTGGTAAAATGCATTTCACAGATGCACTATTAGAATAAGTACTAGATATTGAGTAGAAATTCAATTACCAGATTCACAAAATGGTTGCTAGACAGGATTATTAGACTCATTTGGATTAAATTAATTACCAAACAAAATATTAGTCACAGAAATGAACACCACATTCCTGGAATCGATGTGTATAGAGTATTAGGAAAAAAATGCTTTTCATATCACAGTGAGCTGTGGAAAGGAAAAAATATATATATGTTTGATTACAGATAACTTCTGTTCTAAAGATTCACCATATATAGTCAATGGCAAGAAAGAAATGTGAGGATAATATGAAAGTCTCAGAATTTTAAAATGTGCAAAGAAGAAGCAGGATTACTTGATATGAAAATCGAACAAAACTTATTTTTGAACGAAAGGAGTTTAGGTATAATAGTTGAGAAATGGTATAGTTCACTTCCAAGGGAAAAAAAGCATTAGAAATATCATGATAAAGAAAGATCTGCTTCTAATAGTAAGATTGAATATCACAGAGCTTTACATTAACCAACAAACATATTCATACACTGCAAGGAGAATCACTGACACAAAGCATATCTAGGTATTCCACAATAATTAAAATGCTCCCAAATACCATGTTTCAGGTCAACACAATGTTGTTTCTTCCTCCAGAACAAGTCAGATGCTTCAGAATATTCTGTACCAGGCACCCTTTTTAATATAAGAACGATAACAAAATATATTTGATGAGAAAAGCTGAAATATGCCTGTTGGGTTTAATTTATTTACATAATTTGGTGAATACAGGCACCATGTGGGTGCAAATGAAAAATGTTAATCTGTTTTCTAGTATTGTTAACTAGAGCTACTTAAGCCTTGGACATTCAATTTAATGAGAAATTCTAACATTTTGCAATTTGTTTTCATTTTGAATTAGATAAACACAAACCCATATTTTACATTTAATGACAAATACAGTTGCTGGAAAATAAAATTGTTTGGGACAAATTCCATTTGGAAATTTCAAAATGTGGCATACTGTTTCATTATAACCTGATCAGGAGATACTTTGATAAAGAAGTGAGGATCTGATGTTTGAATGAGTACTAAGTAATGGATTTAAGAATAAAAGTAACAAGAAAGGTTAAAACCTGGCAGTAATCATAAGGCAGCACAACTTATGAGAGATAAAAAAGAAAAAAATATTTTAAAAATACAAATCGAATTATTTTTCTTTTTATTATTATTTCTTACTTGTACTGATTTTTTTTTTTTTTTGAATCAATATGGTTATGGACTCACATGCACACACAGGCATGTATTGTCCAAACAGCCACTTCTGATTAAAAATAGTGACAAAAATGTCTGCTGTATAGTTTTTGAACAACTATCAGTTTTATATTTAAACCTACAATACCCATGTTGGGTTAGTATAGTTATACCTGTAGCAGTGGCTGTTATACCCATTTAGCAGAAAGAAATTAAATGATCTGCCCAAAGTCACAAAGGAAGTCGTATCCCAGTTTCCAAATCTCATTGTAAAACATCTTTCTATCTTTTGATTTGTCTTCTAGTTACTGAGCTCTTGGATTCATTGGACATGGGGGTGGAAATTACAGCTTGAAAGTTCAACCTTAAACCATTAAAATGCTCATCCTCCCATTGACCAGAGTCCCACCCTGGCAATCTTCACAGAGTTCCCTTGGCACTGCCTGCAAAATGCATGTTTCCCTGCAGGCTCCATCAGTGGGACCACATCTCAAACTTCCCTTTTCCTAAATTGCATTTGAAACGAGCCAGTTTCTCCATGATTTTTCTGTCTTGTGCCCTTTTCAGGCCTCTATTCTAATAAAATAAAAGGCTTAGTCTGTCTCCGTCCATAATAGACTTGGAGCACTCTGATTGGTTACTGAAACAACCAATCAGAGATCAGAGTACTACAAGAGCATTATGGACAGGAGGCAGTGGCATAGCAGAGCAATGGGGGGTGGAGGAGTCCAGCATTGTCCTGCTCCTTGGAGGTGATAGCAATGCAGGGTAATGGCAGAGGGTGACAATGGGGCAAGCTTCCCTCCCCGCTGCTCCTAGGAGGTGGCAGTGGTGTGGTGGGGGCAGGAGCAGGGAGATTAGGGTTAGGGTTAGCAAGCCTTTTAATACTTACATACTGTCCATTAACAGAAACTCTTAAACACAAACTATTTGGAGAGAAAAATCTAAACATTCTGGACGCTGAGCTCTTGCAGACTCCAGAGAATTTAGTTCTCTATTACTAAGAAGTCCTTTTATCTTAGTGTGAGAAATGGTCCAAAAATACTTGTTTTCTGATTTTTTTGATTGGCTAATGATAAGTGTACTTGTACATTTGATTCCTTTTTATCAAGCAGTCAAATTCAGATTGGGTTCTATTTTTGATGAAGAATTCATTGTTAAAATGAAATTAAAAAATAACCACCTTAAAAGATTTTCACCCAGTGATTTCATAGTCACGAGATAAACTTATTAGCTTACTGGTAATTTAACTCTAATTATATTGAGAGCACTTAATCTGTGTAATAGCTTAAATGATATTGATTCAACTGCAAACAAAATTATACATTTTTAAATATTTCCATTGGTGTCAGTTAATTAGTATTTTATCAGTAATTTTAAAATTCCATTGATTATTTTTCTGGATCTTTATCAAATCACTTGATTTAATTTTTATCATTTTGATAAAAAGGAACCTGCATAAACACTGGAAATATAGGTTGCTAAAGGAAAAAGAAGAGTATTGTCTGTGAAATATAACACTCACCTTCTTTCATTAAGGTGTTTATTGTACTGAAAATAAAGGAAAATACTTGTTGCTTTGAAAAAATGAAATGCTAATGAAGGTAGATTAACATTGTAAAGGAATACTAAATTTATGAGTATCAGTATTCTTTACAAACAGAAAAGGCATGTCCACATGAAAAGTTTACTTCATAGTTGACTAATGAACTGCTCAGTAAACAGCTCAGGATCTTCACAAGTATGCCTGTTAGGGCACATGCAACTAATAAATTCTGCTACAGGTTAGTACACATGTCTACAAGTACACCCCCGGGCCGGTTTTTTTCATGTCAAGCAGGGCGTGTGCAGGCACTGCTCCACCTAGCTGTGGCACAGCTAGCT
This sequence comes from Caiman crocodilus, assembly GCA_030014935.1. Lineage (NCBI taxonomy): Eukaryota > Metazoa > Chordata > Crocodylia > Alligatoridae > Caiman > Caiman crocodilus. The sequence goes on along the minus strand of JAGPOW010001376.1, from coordinate 135,212 downwards.
GGCAGCCCACACACTGAAGCACCCTTGTGCTTTAGCCAGCTCCTCTGCAGCACATAGAGCCTGGCTGGAGCAGCCTTGGGCTGGAAGGCTGACCTCCTGGGTTCACTGCCATCCTGGGCTGCTCCGACTGGGCTCCACATGCTGTGCATGTACAAACTCTGAAGCAATAGGCTGCAAAGTTTATTCATGTGCATTAATCGTATGTGTAGACAGACACATCTGATATGTAGAACAAGTTCTGTTAAAATCCTCTTATCTACAGATGACCACACATGTAAGTTTTAAATAGCCACCTCCATTGAGAATAAACTGCTAATACAGGTATTTTTGTTTGTAATTTTCCCATATTTCATGAAGAGATGCTAGGCACAAGTAACAAGTAATAGTTATCTCAATAATGAGTATCTGAGGGGTTTTATTCTGTTTTTTTACTGTGTATATTACTAAATGTGTTACTGTTGCTGAAGTATAAGGCTTGTCATATCTGGTTGGTAAACATTGTTAAAAGGGCTTTGACGTCTAAGTCCTATTCCAATACTTGAATTAGGAAGAGGGTTTGGTAGCAGCATCAAAAGAAACAGTTTCACTATGTATGCTGCTATAGTTATTAATTGGGCAAAATTTACACTTGAGTTAAAGTTAGATTTTCCTGCATAAAAATTACAGAGTTCTTACTCAGTTATAACTCTCCATAGGGTCAACAGTTCCCTGTATGGCATACATGGCCCAAGCCCTGCTCTTTAGTTACAATTCCTCTTTAATTAGCTCTTTTTCTTGCCTTACTTGTCCATTCAGTTTTCCTATTTGCTAATCTGGAGGTACAACAGAAAAGGGGCCCCCTCTAGTTATACCTTGGACAGCATTGCCAGCTTTAACAACTTTCTGGTAATCACTGAGATCTTTCTTGGGGCTGGAGCCACTCTCATGATCCTGTGAGGAAACTCCAGCCTTCTAGGAAACTCCAGCACTTCCTGAAGGAACCTCCCTCTTCCCTACCAGTTGGCATACTGACCCATGGTCTTATTTACTTTGACAAGTCATCATATCAGGTCTGCTGCAGGAAGCAAGCAGATATCCCCTCTGTATCCCTTCAGCTACCTGACACTATGTTAATGGCAAGGAAGAAGGAGAAAGGGAGCTGGATAAAGTCACTGTACTTAGTAAATGAGGGAGAGGAAGCAACACTTATAAACAAACTGAAGATGGACAGGGAGAATTCACAATCAAAAGATTAATCTAAACATTCAGTATGATTTTAAATTATGTGATTTATAAGCCAAGTGTGTTTTGTTTTAAGGAAGATGGAGTTCCTGACCCTTTAATATTTAAGTGGAGGGGCTGGCAATACAAAACGCCAGCACAATTTCAGGACTTCCAGACATCCTGATTCTTTTAATTATCCTTTACTGCAGTGAACCTATTGGCAATAAATTTTACAATGTTGTCACAAGCTTTGGTGTTTACCTTAAGCCCCAGTTCCTGGAAGCTTGGCATTTCATGAGAATCTCAGCTTTCATTTAAAAAAAAAAAAAGTTTAGCTTGCAAAAACCTGAAAAATGCAACTTCTCAAGACTCAAAAACAAACACAAATAAAGACAAGTAAAGAACATATGCAGGAAGATAATCAAGACACCTTAATGATATTTACACAATTTTGGAAGGTTCTGGCTTGACTTTGAGCGCCAAGGATTGACAGTAGAAAAGCATACTTGAATCAAGAAGTGACTGAATCGATCAACAAGAGGTGACTATATCTGTGAAGTCCTGGACCCAGTGATGTCAGTGGTAAATGTCCATTGGCTTCAGTGGAAATTTTACTCAGGCCCCTGAAACACATTACACTTAAGATGTAATTAACTGCTTACTTATGTCTTAAGTAGTGACCACAGCTGGCCACACCTTCATTCAATTAATAGTGTGATTAAACCAGGAATAAGTGACAAAGTTCAGTGACAGATGTCAAAACAAAACAAAACACTGCTTTACCAGAAGAAGAAGCACACGAGTTTGATCCAGCTCCCCAGCTTCTGTAGACATTGGGCACTTCAGTAGAGCATCTTGGAGGTTTTTTCTACTGCTGACTCAATCAACTATTAGATAAAATGCCAAAAAGCCCCACTGAAGAGACCAATCTATACAGACATTGGGCAAACTGGGTCAAACTAACATGAAGCCTTTTCTGGGCATGGACTGTGCTCAGTGCTAGGGTGCACCAAGCTGAAAGTAAAGTGCCATTTTCCCTACCCCCCCCCCCATGTCTGAAAGCAGCCATAGCTATTACACAAATTGTGTAATAACTTTGTGGCTAGTTCCTATCTTGCCTTTAATTGAATGTCTGGCCAGTACTTCCTGCCTTCAGAGCACATTCCCATGTGTCTGTTCTCATCTTATCAGGGCTGTTCCCAGCGGGGGGAGCACAATGGCACCCACCATGCTGGGAGCACTATTAGTGATGCAGTTCCCTACTGCTGAAGCACATGGTGCCTCTTACACCTCTGTGTTCCCCTGTACATCCATCAGTGATCAGAGATCTCCCATGAGGGAGCATCATGCACCCCTATGGCTGGGAGCCCCATCAGTGATTGGAGCTCTCAATTGTGGGGCACCACATGCTCCTATAACTGGGAGCTCTTTCAGCTGTAGGAGTGCATCATGTGCTCTTAGGGTGGGAGCTCTCACTAACTGATGGAGCTCCCAACCATGGGAGAGCAAACTGCTGGGTTTTAAGATTGTGGGATCAAGTATTATCTCCCTATGAACTTGTGACATAGCATGAAGCACAATTGTTGGAGTCACATATCAGATTCCATTGTTACTTCTTTTTAAAATCTGTTAGTGGTCCTAAGTCTGTAATTTGGGGGTATATATGGTGGCTTGCTTTTAACAACAGAACTGTTTTCTTCTAGAGGTTTGTATTTATAACTGATTCTTTAAATGAAGGGCTCAGTGTAATAAGCAACTACTAGAAATGCTTTCCTATTTCTACCTTGGAGACCTCAGAACAGTAACAGTCTCCCAATGCCTGAGGAAGGTTATTTGCAAGCTTTCAGGCACAAATAACTTTTCCCAACTATTTAGTTGGTCTAACAAAAGATATCACATCTACCCAAAGAACTTTGCCTTCCTATTCAATTACATTTTAGATAAAGATTGTTGGTCTATTGCCTGGTGACATTGTTAATATTTCTATTTATGTACAGTTTAGGTTTTTTGTAATAGAAATGACCTTTGTGTGCTTATTTTTTTTCAAAGGTTGTACTCTATAAGTAGCATCTTGTGTTTCTAACTTAAGTCAGAAAAGAACTGCCCATAATTTAAAATTAATATTCAAGCTCTTAAATTTTCATTCATCTACATTTAAATATAACTATGGATAGCAAGCATTTAAAGATGTGCATTATTCACCAGGCTATTATAGAAGTGTCACGTTAATAAATATTAACTATCAAAGTTGAAGCTTTTTTCTCAGTATTTTTAGCTGTTCTCACAAAATCCTATATGTAATTTTTCTTATGATTATACACTGGAAACGCATAATGGTTAGGGAACTTTTCATGCTAGCTTGCAGATATGCTGATACTGTATTTCATCTGTTCAGTACATTAAGCATGGTTATTTATGAAGACATTTTAGCAAGGTTATAGTAAAAGGAAAATACTTATCTTTGTCATAAATTAGATAATTTTGGAAAGGAAAGGAAAATGAGTTTATACTTCTTGATTGTTCAGAAATGAAATGTAGTTAAATGACTGTGTCTCCAGCTGGAATGATGGGGTGCATTAAGACCTTAACATGAAATTTGGACCCCCTGCATTAAGAAGTGAAAGCCATTCCTCAACCAGTTACTCCTATTTCCCTATTAGTAGATGCCATGATAAACTTGAGTGACTAGAATAAGATGCTATGACTATGTTACCTTACTCTGTAACAGTAAAAACATTTGTACTGAAAAAATGTTAATTAAATTAATTCTTAAATCTAATCCTACAGATTCTTCCTGTGAAGAAAATTGTAATGGTGTGAACTGGGATCGATGAGAAGGGTCTAAGAGAGCAGTCTGTTGTGCCTTAGAAAGTGGACTGTGATCACCAAGCTTAATTCAGAGGGGCTATGAACTTTTAAGAGTACTATTTTGTAATAGTTAACAAATACCTCTCAGAAAAACCGCTTACAGGGACAGATGTTGTCTCAAGGACTGATCATGAGGAGAATTGGAAGTCTGAGTCTCTCTTCTCATTTCTCCAGTGTTGTTACAAGAATGTGAATCGGTGTATCTGTAAATTGTTGACAGATGAGGTGTGAGCAGGTGGCATTTAAGAAAATACGTTGTCACGAGTGGGGTCCTACAGGAGGGCTGTGATCTCCTCAAGGCCCATTCCCCCGTGCCAAGCCGATCCAAGGGCACTCTCCGATTCTCACCCACCACATTTTTGATGTTTGTATAAGTTTGGGAGGCTGCCTTACACCCTCTTGGACACAGTTCATTGGGACCACTGTACCCATGGTTTCCCAGACTCTCTGGGGGTCTCCCTGTATGACGGGTGCTTCCTGGGCATCCTAGCCTTATGGACTATGCGTGGCTCCAACCACCCCTTATACCATACCCCAAGCCTCGCAGTTGGACTAGACGTTGTTTGGTCTCTTGGTCTGCTCTCACACCCGTCTCTCGGGCCTTCTCTGTACTGCCGCCCGGCTCCTGGGGCTCTCTATGCCCACTCTGGGCCTTCTCGGTACAGCCGCCCTCTCTCCTGGGCCTTCTTAAGAATACTGCCCCTCTCATGGGGCCCTCTCTCTAGTGCCACCACTTTTCTGGGGCTCTCTATGCCAACACTGGGCCAGAGTCATCGTTTATCCCACAAGCTGTAGTCTGAGCACCATTGTAATGTACACCTCCCTATGCTGGCTCTCAACAAGTTTTTTAAATTGTATATAAATTCATCTCTCATGTTCAATCAAAAAGAGATGATACTTATCCAACTTTGAGGTCACTTGGAAATCTATGAATGATAAGTCCTCTGTTAGCACCAAGTTTTGTTATTGTTAATAACAATATTTCTGCTAAACTGCTGAAGACTCTTTGTATACAAGCCGTGAAATGGGAGATTGCAGATGAGAAGGGAAAGGAAGGAGCTAATTCTGTACTTTAATAGATGGTGCTCTGATTACCGATTTCATAGTACCTATAAGAAATGTGGTAGGAGGTTTAATTTATAGTAACTGTTGTGAATTTTACATGATTGAGGTTTCATGAACCTTTTTTATAGTGTATTCTCTATTTTCCAGTGTAGGAATATGAGTTATTAAAGCTCTGGGATCCTCTTAGAATTACAGCAAGGTGTTCATCAGAGATTTGAATGATGATTCAGAGGCCCCTATAGCTTCACTTGTAAAAGCTCATAAATACGCTGCCATTTCATCTTCAGAAAAGCAGGCAAAAGTAAGCTTGCAATCTCTCAATATTTACATATTTACAATTAGAAGTTCAGTTCTTTGACCTGAAAATGAGGCAAATAAAAGAGAAAAGGAAGTTAGTGAAGGGAAAGATAATAGTGAAATTATCTTATTCATCTAACAACAAAATAGCATGGGGCACTTCTACCTCTCCATCAAAAGGTGTGTACTTAAGCAAGCTTACACATCCATAGTGTAAAGCTAATGCCAAAAACTGCTAGTTAGATGTGCAGATGGAAATAGAATTGCACCCTTCATTTGAGATGCACAGACAAGTAGGAAATGACATCATCACAGTGCTCCTACAAGCCCATTAAGTATTTTCTGGGTAGACTATTTAATGCCAGTGACCTCATTGGGGGATGTACAAGCCAGCCAACTGTTCACCTGTCAGTTTTATTTTGAAACCCAAGCTAAGGACTGTAATGCTTATAGGCCTAAGTATGCTAAGCATTTGCTGCTAATATCTAATCACTTCTGCCATGGGCTTCATTTACTTAGCACTGTGTTGTCACTACATTTTAAATTCCATTCAGATGTCTGTAATGTTCGATGTTTTCTTGCATAACTATAGCTCTTTGTGGACTTTATTACATTCCTACAAATGTATTATGGTAATTATCTGGCAATCTTCTCCAAATTAATCAATGAAATTTTCTTGTCAGTGATTTCATGTTTTATGCTCTGGAAAACAGCTTTTGTTTTAAGTATCTAAATCAATTGTGTAAATATTCAAATCTCCTAAATACTTAAAAGGGAAAAAAGAAGAAATTTTATTTTTTATTTTGGTAAAGTTGATGCAATGAACATTGGCAATGAAGTAGAATAAGTTATTTTTGAAAGACTTATTCTAAAAACACTGTCAAGAAAATACGTGGTTTAGTCTTATGGTGATAGGAACAGTATTGTATGCAACCTAAGGGGAGTATAAAGCAGGCAGCTACCAGATCACTATCTGTCACTGTGCTGGAAGCTATGGGAAGCTTGTGATATATGTTTGCATTTCTTTGAGATCTGTTATTCTCTCTAAACAAGGTCTATATGAATATAGCCTGATATTATGTCTGTATTTTTGGAAGCAAACCAATTTCTTTTAAACCTCTTTTGCTTGTTATGTATTTTGGTCATAGTAACTAGCTGGGATGCCATAAATAGAGCGTGTTATAACAGTTCTGCAATATTTAAGAATTATTTTAGGAAAAACCTTTTATGAGCCCAAAATATAACAAAAGTATATCTTTTGTAGAGGATCTGATGCACTTGCTAATCTAAACTAAGAAACAAAACAAACAAAAAAGAAACACAAACAAAAAGATCCCAACATCCTGAGATGTTCATCTGTGTACAGCCGTCTTTGACTGTGGTGCCTATCTCATTTAGAGATGCAGAAAAGGCAGTGAACAGACAGCTGTGTTTATCTCATTTTTGCACATGGAGGAGGCAGGAACTCCACACAAGGAAAATTTTTGAGCTCTTATCCACTACTCTTGGTCCAGCTGTGTAGGAATTTTACAATGATGTAAGGATCTAGACTATCTAAAGTGAAGTCTGTAAAATGCTGTGGTTTCCCTCCTATTCATAATGTGTCATAAAGATTCTGTCTATAGTTTGAGGCTCAATATGAAGTATTTTTGTATATATCTTTATGCTCCCTGTGTTAAGCTCCTGATCAGATAATTCTGTATAGGAAAAAAAAGGGTACTAGCAACAGAAGACATTTCTCTGATGCTTTGAGATTTGTGTGCGACTCAAAGGTCTCTATGTAAGAAATGATTTGGTTTCTGGTTTATTTGATAAGCCCAGACAGTATACTTAGTGCCACATACAAATCAGTACAAGATACAGTCTAGGTTTCCAGGAATTCAGAGTCAAAGGGTTTTGGCATAGGTTACCTGTATGATGTCAGAAATCTGTGGAATGTTGTGATGTCAGAATTATAGCACTTTAAGAACAGTCTCAAGTAAAAGCATGTCATTTCAGACCTTCACAGCTGACTTGCCCTTACAAGGCTGGCCAGCAGGGTTGTGAACAGGAGCCAGGACACTTCTTGCCCTCTGGTAGGAGAGGAGGGGGAAACAATGGCGTGTAGCTGGGAAGCAGAGATACCAGCATGGAGTCTTCCCTCCCTCCACATCCAGAAGGAGCCCAGTCAGAGCGAAGGATGGGAGGAGACACATCTTGAAAAACTGTTTGAAGTGAAACAACAGGGTAGGAGGGGAAACAAAGAGAAATAAGTGGAAAAAAAACGTTAAAAGAAATTTAAAGGACTAAAATTGTGTATGCATCTCAGTGAATTGGGATTAGGTCATAGGGGCAGAAGGGGTGAGGAGTAGCAGGGGTTGTGCCAACTGGAAACAGGGAGCTGTCCTAGCCCTTGTGGCAGGACCCTGGGATTGTGAAAGCATGCTTTCTTTGGCTCCAGGTTCCCACAGTTGTCCCACAGTTGTTAAAATGGTTTACATTCATTCCTCCAGCATCCCAGGATGCACAGGCTCTCAGCTGCTCTACCCTTTCCTACCCTTCCAAGTTGCTGAGTGGTATCAATTTCAGCTCAAACAAAGAGCACTGGGGAGGCTGGTTCTCAGGAGCTCTGTGTTCTGGCCAGCCCCAGCTGTTCTGAAGCAGCCTCCCCAGGGTTCTCTGCTCAGGCTGAAACTGAGCTTTCTGCAGCCAGGTTGTGTGGCTGGGAGAGGCCTCTATGGTCTCTCTGCAATTAAGCTTAGAGCAGCTGCTCTAAGCAGAAAGCGGAAGGGTAGAGGGTCGCAGAGGAGGTGGGAAACCACTAGAGTTTTGGAGGGTAAGAAGGAGTGACGCAGCTGGGATGCTGCAGGAATGAATGTAAACCATTTTACCTCCCTTGACTACCCAAACAATACCCTGGTATAGCATGAGTTAAATCAGGAGTGGGCAATTATTTCAGTTGTGGGGCCACTTTACGACTTTTGGTGAGATATTGAGGGCCCCATAGGTAGCCCTGCCCCTTGACAGTTGCCCCACCCCCTGGTCACTGTATTGGAAGTCTCACCCCCTCACTTTTGCCACCAGGAATCTTTTCCTTTGCCCTCCCCCCAATATTACATTTGGGAGGAAAGGTTGCCATCGTTAGAGCCAGAAAAAACAAAACAAAATCATACATTAAAAGTCAAACACTTACTATAACATTTTATTACTAAAATATTTTTGTTATTGTTTGTGTTTGCTTACTTTATATAGAGGTGATAGGTTAATAACTCAAAAATAAAGTCTTACTCTTGTACATTGTGTATGTGTGTGGGGGGTGTGGTTGGGGGAGCATATGGTGGTGTGTGTTTATGGCGAGTTGTGTGAGTGTGTGTGGGGAAGATTGTGATGGAATGTGCCTGTGTATGGGGGGCGTATGGTATGTTGGAGTGTGTGTATATGTGGGGAGACTGTGGGAGCAGAGTGTGGGTGTGAGGGAGGATGAAGGATGAGGGTATCTCTTGCACACTCCCCTACATGGCACACAGCCCCTGCTGCCGGCATCAGCTACAGGCAAGGGGTGCTTAGCGCACTGGTGTCCAATGGGGCACAACTTCAGCCAGCACAGTGCTTGTGGAGAGTGTGGGGTGAGGAGTGCAGCCTGTCCAACTACTTCTATTACAGGGGCTCCACATTACATGCCAGCAGGTCTCACACTCGCACTGTGGAAAGCCCTGCACTGGACTCCATAGGGGAGCAGGGGTGAGGATCCCTCCAAGTCCAGTAGAGTTTGGGTACCTGTGCAGCAGGGGAGAGGAAAGGAAGCTGGCTTCAGTGACCAGCTTTCCCTGCTGTAAGTGCAGGAACTGCAGGCCTGCCATGCGGAGCCCCCATGATGTAGTTGGCTGGGCAGGCTGTGCTCCTCACCTCAGTGTGCAGCACTGGCCAGAGCTGCATGCCGCCGGGCACCAGTGCCTGCACCAGGCATGAGTGTCCTGAGTGCCCTCATCTGCAGCTGCTACCAAGAGAGAGCTGCGTGCCATGAAGGGGAGTGTGTGGAGGGTCCCCACACCTGCACCATGCCCAGCCAAGATTCACATTTTCCCCCTCCCCCAACATGGGCTCTGTGCTCCTCTCTGCTTCAGCTCTACCGCCCACATCCAAGCCTACAGCCCTGCTGCTTCTCTACCTGTTTCCTAGAGTGAGCTGGATGCCAGGGAAGCCAAGCAGGTTTCCATGGGGGTGATTGCAGTAAGGGCAGTAGCCCCACCCAGAAGCTGCATGCTGGCAGGCCAGGCCCTTTTGCCCACAAGAGTGGGTACAAAGTGCAGTAGGATATGTTGTAGGGGGTTATGTGTGGGTGCGTCACTCCCACTTTCACAGGTGGAAAGGCTGGGTGGGACACAATTTGTTGGTGGGCCTGTGGACTGAATGAAAGTGCCCGGTAGGCCAAATCCAGTATGTGGGCCATATTTTGCCTGCCCCTAAGTTAAATGTTTTCAAGTTAAAACTCCTTTTGAGTGGTTTATCTTTAAAACATTTAGAGGCTAGTAATGGCAGTTTAACACACATTAATTAATGTCTGTTCTTGTTTTTAAGTTCCTTTATGTTCATTATAAGGTAACCTGTGCCAATGCCCTAAATGCTGAAGATTCCCATGGCTCTCAGCCTCTCTTCATAAGACCTATTTTCTTGCCCTCTGATCATGTATGTGGCTCTCCTCTTGGACTCTCTCAAGCTTCCCAGCATCCTTCTTGAATTGCGGAGCCCACAATTGGACGCAGTACTCCAGCTGTGGCTTCACCAATATGGAGTACAGTGGGAGTATGACATCCTGAAGTTTACTTGAGAAGCGTCTATGGATGCAAGCCAGAGTTTGGTTAGCTTTACCAGATGTGACCTCACATTGGTAGCTTATGTTCATCTTGCGGTCAATCATGACTCCAAGTCTTTTTTAGCGGTAGCGTTAGCAAGCATAGCACTGCCGAGCCTATAAGTATGCTGTGGTTCCCCCCCCCCGGGGGGAGTACCTTACATTTACTGGTATTGAACATCATCAGGTTTGTATCTGCCCACTTACTAAGTTTATCCAAGTCAGCCTGGACCACTAGCCTGTCCTCAGGTGTGGACACTATGCCCCAAAGTTTAGCGTCATCGGTAAACATGGCCAGTGCACTTCTGACACCAATGTCCATGTTGCTGATAAAGATGTTAAAGAGAACCCATCCAAGGACAGAGCCTTGGGGGATGCCACTAGTCACAGAGCACCATAATGACTTTCTACCACTCACTACTACTCTCTGGGTACAACGTCAGAGCCAATTTCCCAGCAATTGAACTGTGGTATAGCTGAGGCCACAGTTAGCCAATTTTTCTATGAGGAGGTCATGGGACACCAGATCAAAGGCTTTTTTAAAATACAGCTATGTCATGTCAATCTCTTCTCCCTTCCCCAGATGATATGTCACCTGGTCATAGAAGGAGATGAGATGGGTTTGTTGCGAGTAGGTCTTGCCTGACCAATGCTGGCTATCCCTCAGGATGTTGCCCTCAGCCAGATTATCCAGAAGGGTCTGATTGATAATTTTGTTCAGAATCTTACCAGGGATTGAGCTCAAACTGATTGGCCTGTAATTCCTGGGATCCACTTTCTGTCCTTTCTTGAAGATGGGTACCACATGGGACTTCTTCCAGTCTTCTGGTATTTCACCTGAGTGAGTTTTTGAATATTTTTGCCAATAGTTGGGCTATGACACTTGCCAGCTCCTTGAGTACTCTAGGGTGAAATCTATCAGGACAAGCTGACTTCGTGATGTCTGGCCTCTCAAGGTGTTCCCTTACAAGGTCTACATTGATGCTGGGTATATATACCCACTCACCCTGGCCTTCCTGCATTATGCTAGGCAGAGCGGTACCAGAGCTGCTGAAAGACCGATGCAAAGTACCCAGTAAGCAGATTGGCTTTTTCCTGGGTGTCAGTTATCAACTGTCCCATTTGGTTCAGCAAGGGTCCAATGTTATACTTGCTTTTTTCCAACTCCCTACATATCAAGGATAACAAGAAAATATTTTTTCAGATATGTGAAACCAGATGGAACTTGGTTGCAGTTTTGGCTTTCCTGATCCACTCCCTGCAGGTACAGACCACTGCTGAGTACTCCTCCTTGGTGGTAATTCCAGCCTTCCATTCTTTATAAGTCTCTCTTTTGAGTCATAGGAGGTCCTCACGTTCTCTGCTGAGTCAAGGGGGTTGCTGTGCCCTTTTGCAACCCTTCCTCTGAGATGGGATGGCCATTCTTTGTGCTGTCAATATCACTTCCTTGAGGAGCAACCACTCTTCTTGGACTCCTTCCAGCTGAGTCATGGTCCCTTAGGTTCTCAACAAAGACCCTCCTGAGCTTGTCAGAGTCAGCTTTCCTGAAGTCAAGGACTTTTGTATTGCTGACTGACTTGCCAGCTTTGCAATGGATAGTAAAGCTGATCAGCTCATGGTCACTATCACTCAGCTTTCCATCAATTCTTAGGTCACTGACTAGGTCATCCTTTTTGGCCCAGCAATGCTTTACCTCTTGTTGGCCCATAGATTTCTTCGGTCAATTAGAGCTCGTCTACATACATGCAGAAGCTTTGTATCTAATTGGATTTGGCTGAGTGCTCTTCCCATGTGATGTCCAGGTAGTTAGTCTCCCATGAAATCTATGCACCTACAGTGTGCAGCCTCAGCCAGTTCCCTGGTGAATTCCTGGTCCAGCTCTTGTTTTTGGTTAGGAGCTCTGTAGTAGACTCTTACTATGATGTCCCCTGTGCCATGTTCCCCATGTATTTTGACCCAGGGAGACTCCAGTCATCCTTCCTGGGTACCAATGCCAATTTGCAGGCATGTGTAGCTGTCCTTGACATTGAGAGCTACAACCCCACTCCTTTTATCTGCACAATCATGCCTGTACAAGGTATAGCCATCTATACCTATGACCCAGTTATAGGTGGAGTCCCACCAAGGTCTCCCTTATCCCTATGAGGTTCTAGTCATTCTTGTTTAGCAGGAGGGCCAGTTCCTCCTGTTTATTCCTCAAGCTCCTGGCATTGGTGTACAGGCAGGTAAGTGTCCCACTGGGGGCCCTTGCTTTCCCTACAGATGGTTTCAGGGCTAGGATAGGGGTGGGTTCCTTTAAGTGCCTTTAGCCTGCTGGATTTACAAAATTTGCCCAGTGGGTTTGCAGTGGTGGTAATGTCCCCAACATCTGGCAGGCTTAGTTTAAAGCCCAGTCGAGCAGGTCAGCCAGTCTGGCTGAGAAGAGCTGCCTCCTCAGCAGAGTGAGGTGGAAGCCATCTCTCCCCAACAGACCACTGCCTCTCTCACCAAAGAGCAGACTGTGATCATGGAAGGTGAAGCCTTCACGGTGACACCAGTGCTGCAGTCTTTGGTTGACTACCTTGACCCATCCCTCCCTTCTCAGCCCATGACCCACAACTGAGAGAAGTGAGGAAAAGACCGCCTGCACCCCCAACCACCTAAGCCCCACTCCTAGAGCCCTGTAGTCTCTCATGACCCATCTGGGATTGCTCCGAGCCATGTCATTTGTGCCCACATGGATAAGAAGCATAGGTTAGTGGTCAGAGGTCCAGAAAATCTTTGGGATCTTCTCTGCTATGTCCTGGATGCAGGCCCCTGGGATGTAGTGGGCTAAGGGGTTGGGGCAGCAGATTGCCCCCTCAGTCCCCCTCAGGAGGGACTCTCTGACAACGACCACTCTGCATTTCATCTTGGGGAGAGTAGGTGTGGGTGATCCTCCCTTGCCTACAGGAACTGCTATCGCTGCAGGTTCAGCTTGATCTCCAAGAGATTTGTACTTGTTACAAAGCCCCAGAGGGGAAGGGATCTTGGTGCAGCAGGTTTTGGGGCCTTTGACCACCATGGTCCAACCCTCTGGCTGGACAGTATGGGAGATTCTCAAGTCCTCCCTTGTCCTGGAAGGTGACCTTGGTGTACCCTCTGCTTCCAGTGGGTGAAGAGCCTGGCAATAGGAGTCTATCTCCCACTCACCATCCCTGATGGCATGCAGTCTCTAGACTGTGGCCTGGAGTTCCTCTCTCTGATGCCCCAGAGACTCCCAAGTGGAGCAAACCTCGCAAAGGAATGTAGCCATGCTCCTGGTCCCAGGAGCCTAGAAACATGCCGGGCACCCCCCGCAGTGAAGCATGGAACCATGGGTTCTGTCTGGGTGGAGGCCTCTGAGGTGCCAGAGGGGAGGCCACAGACTCCAAGGGGACCCTTGGGGTGTGGCGTGTGCCCATCCGCATTGTGTTGCTGGTGGTCTGGCTACTGATGGGATTACCTTCCCTGGGGGTCACTGCCAGGGCCATGGACCCTCCTGCTACCCTCCTGCACAAACTCCCATGCTAACTCGCGTGCTGGGTCCATAAGTGTGCCTATTTGCATTTGTTCATGAGGCTCCAGTTGTGTGGCTCCACCGGGGTGGGGTGAGACCCTCCTCAGGTTCACTCAGCTGTCCTGCACCACCATTGGCCCCACTTTCCTCTGGATGTGCTGAGGATCAGCAGGGTGGTCCGTGGCTGCTGGGGCTTGCTGGGGGGGTTTGGGGTGTGAAGGCATGACGGGCTTGCACCCATGTATCTTTCAATGCTCCTGGAGCCTTACTGATGGGCAAACGCAGACCTACAAACAAGGATAGTTTAACGTTACTTCTGAAATGGTCAGTGGAAATGTATCATTATACTATGTAACTGTTTAGGTAAATACAGTATAGGTACGGAACCAAAGATTATTTGGTATGCTTTGTATTTTATATATTGAACATGGAGCAAAATAGCAAACATATTATTTCAAGTAAAAGTATGAAAAAGAAGAAAATAATCCATTTTTTAATATTCTATTTCTGTGTTTTCTCTGAATAGCAATCCTAAAGCATTGATTTGGCTCTAAGTGATGTTCACTGCTTTTTACTATTGTATTGGAAAAGAATTTAATTCTATATAAAGATTTAAGAGGACTTGGTATGTATGTTTTGTGTTTCTCTTTCATTAGTCACTTGTATACTGCCTTTCACTGGGGCATCACCTTAGGATTTTTATTTTCTAAGAGTGACTGCACAATGTTACGTGTCTAAATTATAAGGATCTCCAGCAGACTGCTTCTTGCTAACAGAACTCACTGCTATCTAGAAGGTTAAAGTCCCTATTAAATCTTGGATGAGAGCCAGAATGACTTACACTTCATGTTGGAGGCAACCATCTAATAATATTGTATAACAGTGTGATCCAAAATTGTTCAACAGATGGCACCATGTGGTACAACATCATGCAACTCAGTTGTTGTTTCTTTACCTCCAGTAGTTAATGATTTTGGTGATCTAAACAAGTTTAAATAGGTGGCATAATAGAGGGTACTGGACTGAAGTGTTGTTTAAGCAGAAGGGGAAAAAAGTGTTTTTTGGTTTTTGTTTTTTTTTCATTCAATAGTCAAGCTTGTCACTGGTTGTACTTAGTTTGTCAGATCTTCAATTAACCAATTGATTATATATTTACTTAGCATGCATGTGGAAATGGACAGGGGCTGCTAACCTATAGCGCACATGGCACAAGTGGTTTGGGTGGCCTCTGCATGTGGCATGTTGCAGATTTGGAAGACAAGGCAGGACGGAAGAGGATGGGACAGAGAGCATAAAGCAGAGCAGCAGATCAAACAGGAGAAAGAGATGAGTGGCCTCGTAGAGAGCATGGGGCACACCTTCCAAAAAGGTTGGCCCCCACTGAAATAGGATTTTTTGAAGTCAAGGCATGTGTCTACATGAGACGATGACTATGCAGTAGTGTCACAAAGTGCATTCACTAGAGCTACTGTGCAGTAACTTGAGTTTTTTTATACAAGTACTAAATAAATGCACATTAACCACTGGGCAGTAGCATCTCACGTAGACACAGCCAAGGAGACCTAACAGTGATGTACAAATGTTAATTAGCTGCTATATATTGCTTCTAGCTCTTCTGTTCTGAATAGGTGACTGAGAGTTGTAGGATAAGTTGGAATACTGAGCCTGCATTTACATGAGACACTGACTGTGCAGTAGCATCATATGATATGAAGCATGATGTGGCACTACTGTGCAGTAGTAACGAGCTACTGCACACTAATGAGAGACTGCATAGTTAGCATCATCAAAAAGCTGTTTGGGGGCACCACTATGCAGTAACCTTTGTTACTGTGCAATCATTTAGTACTTACGTATGCAAGTACTAAATGACTGCTCAGTAACAGCTGCACAGTCAGTGTTTCATGTAGACGTGGTCTGAGAGTCATAGTTAAAGCCTTGATTCTGCAAACTATTTGGTTCCCTGCACAAGGAACTAATACACGCAGAATTCTACTCAAGTCAGGAGCACTCTGTATGGATATAGGGTTCTGTGTAAGACTGGGTCTTAATTGTCCCTCGCCAAGGTTATGTACTTAGCAGCTACATGGAAAGAAATTCACAACTTAACTCCTTTGCCTTTGTGCTCTGCCCAACTTTTTTTTATCTGGTGATGTGGAAGCAAGGTAAGGTAGTAGGTATGCAGGAAACAAGGGAAAGTATCAAAGGCATAACTTCTCCTTAGTCTAGGGCTGAAAAGGTGCACTTTACACACATCTTTTCTTCTTGTTCAAGGCTGTGCCTCAGTCATACGTATTCCTTAATGTTTAAGTCATTTGAATCAAGAGCCTAAAAACTGAGGTCATTTTCATTCAAAATTGGACTGTTCAAGAGTTAGGGGGAAAGGCAGATGTTTGCCACAAGAAATAATTAGTGAGAAAGGAAAGATATCCAAGAACAAATTAAAGCCAACTATATTATTAAATCTATACCAAAGTAGCTGAAAGTCTACTTTTAATTAGCCAAAAGAACTGTTGTAAGTAGCAGTTGTATTAGTGGTAGTAGAAGGTTCCTAATGAGTTGTATTGTATTTAGGATAATAACATTCATAACTTTAGTCTGTCATGTTGACTCTTATATTCCAACAGTCAAGAAGAACTCAGAAACACAGTAATTTAGATTTTTTTTTCCCCTTCACATTTCTTAATATGCATATGGCTTTAATGTGTCCTTTACAATTATGAAGTTTCCTGGTTCTAAATTCTGCAGTTTGTGTTGCTTACAGATATAACAACAATACATTTTATTCAGTTGTAACTTGCATTGCTTTAAATGTGTTTAAGGTGGTCATTTATAATTAAACGGGCAGAGCTTTTAAGTACAAACAGAATACAAGGTGGTCATAACCAGGTAAAAATTATGTTGAGAACTATTTTAAACTCATAAAAGTTAGCTGTTTCAGAGCAATGATTAATATCCATAAATACTTACATGCCTGTTCTTTTATTTCTATATTACAACTTGTATAACAATAAATGCCAAGGTAATATGAAATAATCAGAAGGACAATAACAGCAGACATCAAAAAGGTCAATAGGTCTGACATTCTTTTAGTATACATATGCACCCAGACAATCTGTTTCAATTGTATCCTTGATTAGCTGCCATAGAGCAGGTGAAAAGTTTATATTAATATATATAAGGCATGTGCAATCTTTTGCTATATACACATGGGTCAAATAGGAAACATGTTAATCTCAAATATTTTATGGTCACATTTTTGTTCCTTTACTTATTCAGATGTGAAAATCTGTCTCAACAGAGGACAACAGAAACTATTTCAAATAGGGTAGATGATATGGATGGGTTCTACAGCATGTTTCACCATGACCAATCCCATATGAAATTATTTGCAGGAGAGTACTTCTGGCAGTCAAGCATGGGTTATTACAGGGGTGTCAAACATACAGTCCACGGGCTGGATCCAGCCCAAAGAGCTATGTTACCTACTTCATGGGACTTCTTTAGGGGCCTAGAATTTGGTGGGGGGAGAGGGGAGGGGCAGAGTGAGTAGGGGCAGAGACAGAAAAATCCAGTGTATGAAGTCCCATTCAGAATGTAAATTTGGGGCAGCGGGCAAGGAATAGTTACATTAACCCTGGTGGCTCTCTGATATCACTTTGTCCAAATCTGGTCCTCAAGGTATCTTGTAGTCTGGATCCAGCTCAGGTGGCTGAATGAGCTTGCCAGCCCTGGGGTCTGGTATTCTTTCCTCTGGACCCAGCAAATGTTCTCATCCTTCCGCTAATGTTATTAATTCCTGGTTTGGGACTTCTCTACCATAATTTCTGGGGAAGCAGTAGATGTATGTTATTTTTCTCCAGATACAGCTCACTGGGAAATATGTATTACTGACCCCTCTTTGAGCCAATCCAGAGAGGATACAAGCTGTAAATTTCCTGCTGCTGAAGCTTAACTCTTCATGTCAAGCTTTTGTTGACCAGAGGTTTTTTAGCTTGGGAGGTTTGGGGTTCGATCCTCAGTGTACTGGCCAATATGGTAGCTCTCGTATACATATACCAGGAGGAACTCTATTAAGATAAATATATTCTTTCTATTCAGTTGCCTTTTATTTCATCTTAAGAAAAAAACAAACAAAAACAGACAATAACACAGATGTGTTCTGAAAGAGCTTGCAACAATTTTGAAAACAAAATAGGTTTAGCCTCTGTACCCTGACAGAATTTTTAGAATTCTCTTTCTCTCTCACACACACACACACACACACACACACACACACACACACACACACACACACACACACACACACACCCCCACACCATTTTCATAGCTACATATTGCTTTTATTAGCAAAAGTTCTAGGCCCATAGGTTCCTTTGGATAGGACATTTTAAATAAACTGAGACTGAAAAGGCTATTATAAACTTGTCTCTTAATATGGAGGTTCTTGATTTTTCAGATTAACCTGAAACAGAAATTCCATGTAGGACTTTCCTATTTCTTGTGAGCATTTTCCCTATCCCTTGTTATCATTCCATGAGAAAGGAAGATCTGGCCTTAGGTAAATATTTGTTAGTTAATCCTTAGATTCAAAATGTCTATTTAAATTAGGCTCTTCACCTAACCCTGCCGCCGCAGCACATCTTTCCATGTTAGTTTGAAATAATATTGCTATTTCCTAGACAGCAAGTCTGAAAGAAGTTAGGTCCATTCACTTGTAAAATGCAGTAATAATGTTTACAGACCTCGTAATAATAGAAACAAAACATGACATTTTCTGCTTTAAGTCATGAACATGAAAAATTATTGCTCAGTTTTAACAACCGTGTCAACATGTGTTTAGAGCAAGTTTACTAACTTGAAATGCTCTTGGTGTGAAAAACAAACCACAATTGCTTCAGTAACTTTAACTGAAATATGGACAAATAATGAACTTTTGATACTTGGAATCTGCTTGCAATATTGACTATCCTTAACAAGTACCATAGTCAAGAAGAGATAACAAGGAAAAGCAACAAGTGTTATGGGCTAGAGACAGACATTAAAACAACCTGAGCCTGAATTGATTCAATCTTTGCAGGTTAGTTTAATCTAGCTAGACTGAAGCGGTTTCCAACCATACAGACAATGCCTCTGGACTGAGAAAATTAAAGCACATGCCTTCAGTGGCTCAGGCTAGAAGCTGGGTGTGGAGGGTGGACACTAGAGCCACTCTTTCTTCCCTTACAGAGTGCTGAGCTGAGCCGGGCATGGCCAGGCCCTGTCAAGACCTGTGATTAGGGAGGTCTGCCTGCACTATCCAAGATTTTTCCCCACTGGCTGCTCAAGGGGAAGGAGTATTGTCAGACTCTAGCCCTAGGCTAGCACTCTGAGGCAAGGGGTGTGTGCAAAGCATGCATCTGTTGTTGAGCTGGAGTTTTTCAATCTTTCTTTCCCTGCTTTTTTATAATGTTTGCAGCAAACTGACAAGTGAGCAAACCATCAGGGAGCTGATAACAGTGATTATTGCCTCATTAGCAAAACAATAGCCTCTCTCTATTCATGGGCAACTGGTGCCTCCTGAGTTAAGAGGGTCATTTGCCCCCTTCCACCAACCAGTTAGTGACAGTGGGGGGATCCCCCCACAGCTGATCATGCCGACAGGGGGAGAAAGTTCCCTCCGTGGCCAATCATGTCAATGGTGGCACTTCCAGGTGCATCACTGGCACTTCTGGATGGGTGCAATCAGCCATGGGGGGGACCACAGAGATCACTTCTCCTGGTACCCTCACTCCCCAGTTGGCACTATTGGGGTTGGGGGGCCCCAGAGCTTTCGCCTGGCCCCCTGCCCAGCAATGCTGGCTTTCAGAGAGTGTACCAGCACTCTCAGGAGGTGCACGTGCACCCCATATACATTGCCACTGTCTCCATTTGTTCAAACTCTTCTTAAACAGCTTACCAGCTGACCTGTTGATTAGCTCCAAATAGCCCTAAATGGTCACTGTTCTGTCTGCTTTTCCCAGTGAAATTGCAGATGCACACATACACACATCTCTCAGTGTTAGCTAGCATACCACGTGCTTAGGGTCCATGGGGCTGGGCCCCATGCTGTGGGAGATGGGAGGGAGGTGAGGATTCCTGCTTAAGCAGTGAGTGGCGAGGTGGGAGAGGGTAGAGCAAGGGGAAGTTAGGCATACCCTACTGTGTCTGCAGTCACTACTAGAGCTGCACCCAGGGAGTGGAGAGGAGGGGCAGCCCTGCTGTGGAACAGAGAGTCCTGCCCAGCCCAGAGATCATGCCAGGATACTATGGGTGTCTGGCTTATCTTAAACCAGCAAGGGATCTGGGACAGACATTGCATAAACCAGTTCGAGCCAAATCAGTTAAGTCTGATACTACATCAGCCAGGCTTATCTCAAACTGGTTTCAGCCATTTTCAAACTGCTTTATGTGTACTGAAAATCTGTTCTATTACAGGTTGAAATCAGTTTCTTATTGCTCAAACTGGCTTTTGTGTAATGTCTGCCCCCTAGCCATAAAGACTTTAAGTACCATGGGATATGATTTTTGAACACATGGCTGCTGTGATAAACAATTTTAACATGACTTCACAGATACTTTACAAAAATTACAGATAAAGCCATATTTGTACATATTGAAATAATTTACTTTCGAGTCACAGAGGGAGTGGATTTATAAACAGTCTGAAGGAACTGTACCTTATCATTGAAATAAGCAATGTTCAGAAAAGGTTTAACTTATATAATACACAAATTACAATATTCTTGCAAAGAGAAACTTTACTGACTCTATTCTGTAACTTTTTTTTCTTTCTTTATTAAAAGATTGCATGTATTATTGAGAAGAAGGCTTTTTTTCAAGTCCCCAGCCAAGGCAAACATTCATCATGGCTGAATTCAACAGGAATGCTTGAATGACTAGCTGGTAAACATTTTATTAGTAATATGTTCCATCTGTTTAGTTTTCATCTTAATCCAGTAGCATTTGGTAGCAAAGCTGTTGAGACACTTATTGAGCTTTCACTGGCAAAGAAAAAAGGAATGGAAATAACTTAAACAGGCTCACTTTCAGATAGATAGTTGTGCGATAGGAAATCCAGATGTCCATCATCCTGTGAAAAACAAGTTGTTGGTTTTAAAATATGTCTGGAGCTGACTATGGCCAAAATAACTGTACTCAACTACTTTCTTGAGCTCTTTAAAATTGAAGAAAATTGAATGGTTCTATATATAACAAAATGTGAATGTTTTATGGCATACATAAATTTGTAGAACTCTTGTTTTTGGTGGCAGCATTATTGTTTGTTCTTGATTTGAACACTTAATATAATAAAAATATTAAAATAAATAAAAATGTTCTCCAAAAGGCTTTAATTTACCTCATTCCATAGTATAAAAAGACTAGTCTATACTACAGCTTTATTTTAGAATGAACTAATTGTTTAGATTGACTCAGCTAACATGAATTAAAAAAACCCACAAGCACTATTCTAATTAAGATAAAGTCTAGAAACCATACATACAGATTAAGAATTGCTGGAGAAATGAAAGGGGTAGCCATGTGTTTTCTTGTTCAGGACTGAGTCCTAAAAGTACTGTATCTATTATAATATTTAAAGAGGGTAAAAATTATTAAGTAGAGCTTTCTTATAAGAAAAATCCAATTGCTCTGTTGAAGTCAAGGAAGACTATAAGCAGAGTTATTATACTTGCCACTCAGTGGATAATGCCATAGGATTAAACCACTTTAAATTTCTTAAATTCTACTTTTGTAGCTTCAGATATTCCAACATGTGCCTAAGTTTCAGTTACAGATATTTTGCTGTGGATTATGACAATAAGGGACCCTCCTTTAGTAAAGTGTAGTAGAAATGAGAGTGAGTTGTCACAAGTGATTGGTCACCTACTGAAATACTATCTAAGTAATGGTGCTCTAAAAATGTAAATGCATTTAGATGTTCTATAACTGAAACAGTTCTGACAGAATTCCAACAGTTTCATAGTAGTTTGGGGTCAGAAGGGACCTAAATAGGTCATCTAGTCTAACTCCCTGCCACTGGCTGGAGATCATGCTGGGATCACATGACCCCAGACAGGTATTCATCCAACCTCTTTTAGAATTTACCCAAGGTAGGAGCAAGGACCACTTCCCTAGGAAGTTGGTTCCAGATCCTAGCCACCCTAACAGTGAAATAGTGCATCCTAATCTCTAACCTGAACCTATTCTCCAGCAGCTTCTGGCCATTGTTCCTTGTCACCCCAGGTGCTGCTGGGGGGAATAGGACCCATCCTATTTGCTGCTGATCTCCCTTAACGAATTTGTAGGTAGCCACCAAGTCCCCCCTCAGCTTCCCCTTGCCGAGGCTGAACAGGTTCAGGTACCTCAGTTCTTTTTTTGTCTAATAGTGCAACATTCAACTGTTTGTTTGTTTTTTAATTTCAAAACATTGGTAACTTGTCTAAAGAAGAGGATTTCATAGATTTTATAGACATTAGGGCTGGAAGGGACCTTGGAAGATCATCAAGTCAGCCCCCCATACAAAGGTCAGGAAGTTAGCTGGGGTCATGGGATCCCAGCAAGATAAGCATCCAATTTTCTCTTGAAGGTGTTTAATGTAGGTGCTTGAACCCCCCCTCCAACAGCAGGCTATTCTAGACCTTGGGGGCTCAGAGTAAAGAAATTCTTCCTTATGTCCAGTATGAAATGGTTTTGCAGTACTTTATAACTGATCAACCTCATCATTTCTTGGGGTGCTCTGGTGAACAAACATTTCCCAAGATACTGGTGGTCACCCTTGATGAACATATAGGTGGCTATCACATCAGCCCTGAGCCTGCATGTTTCCAGGCTAAACAGCCCCATAGCTCTCAGCTTGTCATCATAGGGTCTGTTTTTCTGACCTCTGATCATATGCATGGCTCTCCTCTGGGCTTTCTCAAGCTTCTCCACATCATTTTTGAATTGTGAGGCCCAAAACTGGATGCAGTACTCCAGCTGTGACCTCACCAAGACCGAGTACAGGGGTAGAATGACGTCCCGGGATTTGCTTGAGAAGCATCTATGGATAAAAGCCAGCATTTTGCTCGCTTTACATTTTGCTCGCATTGCAGGCTCATGTTCATCTTGTGGTCAATGATGACCCCCAAGTCTCTTTCTTCCATAGTGCCAGCCAACGTAGCACTGCTGAGCCTATAAGGATGATGCAGGTTTTTCCTCCCAAAGTGGGGAACCTTACATTTTTCAGAGTTAAACAAGATCAGGTTCTTATCCACCCATTTGCTGAACCTGTCTAGGTCAGCCTGGATCGCCTTCCTGTCTTCAGGTGTGGGTGCTTTGCCCCGCAGTTTGGTCTCAACTTCGCCAGTCCATCTTCTGACTCCAATGTCCACATCATTAATGCACATGTTGAACAATATGGGCCCAAGGACAGCCTTGGGAACCCCACTGGTCACAGGGCACCATGACATTTGACTTCCATCAATTACCACCTTCTGGGTCTGACCACAGAGTCAATTTCCCAGCCAGCAGATCGTGGCGGACTCAAGGCCACAATTGGCCAGTTTCACCAAGGAGCTGGGTATATCAAATGAAAAAAAAAAAGTCATTATCATGGTTAAAGAAAAATAGAAAAATGTTTGTAATAGAGGTTATGATGTATTTGCATAGTTAGCTGCTTGGGAATGTTAAAAAAACAAACAAAAGAATGTGATTTACCAGAAGAAACAGCATATTACTTCGATCTGGCTCTGCAGCATTTTTGTAGATCAGGTGCTTCAGTGGAGTTTCTTGGTGCTTTTACTTAAAGCTGATTCAATTGCTGTTAGATGAAAGCACCAAAAAATCTCCGCTAAAGCACCCAATTTATACAGATGTCAGACGAACCAGGTCCAATTAAGTTGCTGACTCTTCTAGACATGCTGAGTTTAAAATATAGCACCCCTTTTGGGGTTTTGTTGGGCGGGGGGGAGGGTTTAATGACTGGAAGCAGCCCTTGAGTCAATTAATACATTAGGATTTGAGATTTGCTCTAACTACTGAAACAATCTCAATTGTATTCACTTTCCACTGTTTTGTTTTTGTTTTTTGTTCAGGTAAAAAGTAGAAAATGGAAAAAATACATATGTTATATATACATATTCCAGGCTTTTTTGGTTTTAAAGATATTGCATCTGTCACTATCCAGTAGTTTGTAAACTGGTACTTACCAGCAACTAAAAATATATACATCTTATGTAAAAGTTAGTTTGGTGTATCCGAATAGAAGCCCTTTATTCTCTGCATGATTCTTCAATTCAACTTGAATATGTTAAGTTGTCTAAAAATATCAAACCATGTACTTACTTGTTTCCCATTTGAATAATACACACAGATGAAGATTTTCCTCAGAATGCAGGTAGTTGGTTTTAATCTTTCCCTATTTGGAGATCCTAGTTAAAAACATGCCTCTCGGAGGTTGGGTTCCTTCTGTACTCTCTGGCACAGGTAATGGTTGACCCAGTTAAGAGCAGCTGAGGCTGTTCTGGGGCAGACTAGCTGCTGGTGCTACAAGATGCTTTGTATTTGACAACCTTGTCAGTAGTATATGTTTATAATCAATTTTGTAAACATAGCTATTGACAACATTGGATAGTTTTTCATCTATTTTTCTATGCAGTTGCACTTAAAGACATGGGTAGAGCTATGATTTTGAAAAGGGGGATGTGAATGGTGCATCATCGGGTATAACACGATACACATTCTTCTCTAGTTAAAGAAACTAGAAGCCATACTAATAAGGTAGGGGCTTAGTCCTATATTATTCCATTTAAGTTTGAAGGGAAAAAAAACAACTATTGAAGTGTGTTTTAATTGGCTGGATCAGTGGTTTTCAACCTTCCATTCACAGACCCCTAAAAAATTTCAAATGAAGGCATAGACCCCTTTGGAAATCTATTGTGTGTGTGCATAGTGAACATATGTAGATAAATACTGACAAACTGTTGTGTTAAAAATAAAAATAATATCATAACATCAATACCACAATTCTGTGAACTCACCATTTTGTCATCAGTTCTAATGAGATGGTTGAGCTTGCTTCTTGGCAGAAATCATGTGAAAATTTGGTAGGACAGGTGACAGTTGCAATCTTGGATCTCCTTCAGCATCCAATTTGTTTTGGTATTCCATTTTTATAGATACTAAGAATGAAAACCCACTTTCATATAAGTATGAGGTGGTAATTGGTATCAAAATTTTAATTGCCTTATCTGTCAGATCAGGATACTTTAATTTTCAACCAGTATTGGGCAAGAGGTTTCTAGTTGAATTCAAGTTTCAGCCCCCTATCACAGGATAACTTTAGTAATTGATTTTCTTCTTTAACTATTAGACAGGACCTAGAATTGCAGTCTGCTACAAAGAGGTTACATATCCACTTGTTTTCATTCCCAAAATTGGCAAAGTACTGGGGAAACTGAGATTTGAGCACTAGTGAGTGTTCCTTGATTTTGCTTTTCACATCAATGTCCACTGTTGACTTGTTTCAGCCAAAAACCTGTCAAGGGTTTTGAATGTGTCAAAGTTGTTTTCTCTTACTTGAGAAACCCAGCGCTGAAGCTTCTTGATAACAGCCATCAGCTATAGTCCCCTATATACACAAACAACCATTCACCCAGGGACTCCACAAGATTGCCACATCAAACCGTTACACATTCACATGTATTAGATGTGCCGTGAAGATGAAAAGTCCGAGCACAGACTGAGCTAGTGGATATCCATACACACCACCAAACTTTTGCTGATGGCCTCCCATTAGTTTTGTAGGACCAAACCTTTCAATGAAAATATGTGTGGTTCTTATTGTTCCAAATAAAGCTTTCCATAAGTCCCCTGAGACGCTGCCATTTTTCCCCAGAGGTAATTTTTCTCACTCATTCACTCCCATACACCTATTCCAGTTTGTAGAGTGATACCAGGTGAGCAAAGGGGTTTGTGGGGTTATAGCATCACCAGGTCTTAGATGAAGCAGCTGCAGTGGCAGGATGAGGTGAGGCTGCTTAGCTGTAGTCTGCCTGCTGGTACTGGGCTGCCTGCTGGTGGTGCTTGGGGAGCTGGAGCAGCAGCTCTAGCAGCACTTCCCCTTCGAGCAGAGCCACCATCTATGAGCACAGCCATCTTTTGTGAACCACAGGTTGAAAACCTGTGCTAGATCATGTATTACTGTATTTTCTTAAATGTACGATGAGTTTTTTTTTTTTTCCCCCCATTTAACATGAGTGGAAAAGTCCCTTGTCTTATAATTACATACAAGGAAACTTAATTAAATACAATATCTATCATTAAACCCATTCCAAAAGAAGCATGTGCTCAGGAATGAAAACAAACTATGAAACTGATTTAAATTGCAGCCACTGAGCGTGACTATAAAACACAGCTTCCACTGGGCAAACATGCTGATGGGAAGCTGCCACAAAGATAGGATTATGCAGGCCATCTGAATAAGAAACATAATCGTGCCCATTAAAACTACTAACCCCCAACTTTTTTAAAGTCATAGTAAACCACTACATCGCATACATATTGACTTCCTTTTCAGTCCCACAGATAAGTTGTGCCTTTATTTCCCATTTCTAATGATTCTTTTTGTTTAACCATCCTTAAACACCAGGCAAATATCACCAAATTGAGCCCCAAACAATTTATCAGTAATCCCTCCGTTGCACCCTTTCTCAGCCTACCACATATGGTTAGCTTCAGCTCATGGAGGGCAGGGCCATGTTGCTCTGTGCCTCATATACATATAATTTTTGAAGCATTGTAGGGCTCATGACAAGAACACATTGCTACAGACACAAATGGGAGATGATTAGCACATGGATCCTTTGTGGGGTACATACACATACTGATGTGTGCTGTAGCTTGAAATATTGTTGACTTTGGTGGGGCTCAGCCCAATGGTATGTGCAGTAAATCATGGCCTTTGACTTTGAACTGATACCATACATAACTCATACTACATATAAGTAGAGGCCAAAGTGCTTCTCAAAAGTGTGTTCATGAAGTACCTGTGCTAAACCTGTCAGCAATTTCTGGATGAACTAAGAGTATATTCAAATTGTTCTAGCTATGTTTAATTTTATTGTTTTCAGATTTGTACCTCACTTCCTTGCGCCCAGGGAAAGCAGTGTCTGACAGTAAAAAGAGAGGCAAGGGGCTGCCAGGGGAAAAAGTTGGGGGAAAGCAGAAAGCAAGCCTCTGACCTCCCCCCACTCTGCCCCGATTTATTTTCCCTGCTGTAGCAGTGGGAAGGGACAAATTCAAAGCAACCCCCCAATAATTAGACTCTATACTTGGAAAATTATAACAAATATAAAGATTTTCCTTATATAGAATCTAATTATTGGGAGTCATGTTATAATCAAGGTCATTTTCTGTTCTAGTAAATATGGTATGTATAAGAAAATAAACTACACAAAAATAATTTAAAAAATCCTGTTGTATCAGTAATCGGGTAGTCATTAGAATTAAATATACATGCCTTTCAAATTGATAAATCAATTGCTTCTTGGAAAGCTATTTCCATACCTTAGTTAATGTTCACTTAAGTTAATATTTCAATACTTTAGTTAATGTTTCTAGCTAGAGTTAAAAAAAAAAAAAAGTGTGCAGAGCTGTGAAATAGGAACTATATTATCTGGCTGTCCCTTGATATGAGGATGATGTTTGCTGCTGGGGGATTAATGGTGAGTTTTAAGGTGGCTGAAGAGTCTAATCTGTGCTCTGCAAGCTTTTCCACAGAAATAACTATATTATCAGGAACACCTAATGGCAGAATTGCAGAGGAACAGGTGGCTTGCTTCGTGGAACCAGTAGGTACCATGAGGAGGGATCAAAAGGAGAGAGGGTCATTAACACTAGTGGATTTAAGTTTTGAAAGGTTAAGGTAGATTATAATGAACCATGAAGTCAATTCTCTCCCTCACTGCTGCCTCTGTTGCCACTGTCAGGCAGTTGACTGGTGACTCTTTGCTTGTATTCTGAAACAGGAGGAATCAGCAAAGTGATTTAAAAATAGCTAGCTGACTAGATAAATCAGGTAAGAAGACTGTAGAATGTGAAATAGTTGAGGTTATTGTCACACATTTTACTTTGGTTGTTTTACTTAGATCGTAGTAAGCATTACTACAAGTTAGAAAGATTTTTGAAAAGGCACACAGTAATGCTTTCTACAGCCTAAGAAAACATGTACTGGGTACTGGAGCCTTTGAAGACTTTGGTGTGATGTTGGGGCTGGGAGCAACAAACAGCATTTCATTGGTTCTAGCCCTCCCCACTGTACCAGAGTCTCTAGATCATATTGCCTTTATAGAGAAGAGGAACACTGGCTGAACACATGCTAGGTAACATAATCTGGAGATACTCCTCTCTGGGAAAAGTCCTAACTTTATTATGCTATAGTGGTGCTTGGCATATGTTTTACTGCCTAAACCATTTGATGCTAGAGTCTTAAGTACAGTTAATATATCCAAGGTATAACATGACAAAGCCCTCGGTTCTTTAATCTAGATGTGTTTCTATCACCATCCAAACCATTAATTGGTTGGGCAACTAATGTTGCAAGGCAACTAATGTTGGTTGATACTATGTTACACATCATAGAAAGAAATGACTGATTATATCATTCTTCCTCACATACAACCCACCCTCAAATAAGATACACAACTTGTTTTTGGAAGTCAGAATGAAGGAAAAAAAGATCTTTCCTTGATTTAGTAAGTGCAATATTTTTCCCAGGGAAAACATGGGCGGGTGTATTTGGGAGGGGGAGATAAATATTGTGGGTGCTTTGTCCCTTGAACATCAAGATACTGCAGGAGTTCCTGACTCTGATCAAACTACCCAACTCCTCTTCTCTTCTCATTGTGAGTTGGGTGATTAGCCAGCAGCACCTGTAGAGCCAGCTGAGAGCCCAACTAGCTCATTCAGCAGAAGAATCTACTGTGGCACCCAGGGTAGTAAGACAAAGGCTTCTGCTAATTCAACAGCAGCTTGTGCAGAACCATCCACTGCCAGCAGAAGAGAATCTCTGCAGCCAGCATATAGAAAGCCTCCTGTGACTTTATTTTCCCTTTCCCCGGCAGAGACTTTTGTAGCAGGAGCTATATTATTGTGTTTGTTTTGTTTTGTTTTTACTTATTATACCACAATTTCTAGTAGCTGAATTTTGAACAGAAGATGAGTTGTATGTGAGAAAATCCAATGTGTTTGCCCCTCTCGCCCACTTGTTTCTTGTTTATCTTGTAAGATGGCAAGCTCTTTGGAGAAAAAGACTTTCTTTTCCAGTTCACTGATAGAGCCTTGCACATTTTGGCCATTACTATAGTATAACTAATACATCTATCTCATTTTTTGTACTAGTGCTCCCCACTAGTATAATGCTTAGGAATGTTAACAAACACTGTAAAATAAAGAGTCGAGAATCTCTATCTAAGGTTTTATGTATAGTCTTTCTTCAAAATGGCTTAGGGCCAAATACTGCTTCTGATTCCGAAGCATAACCTTCATTGAGAGTAATAAACTTTCCATGGATGCATGGATGCATGCACATTATAATATGTGCACCTTTATATTACTCTTAACATATAACTGTTGTAATGTATGGGTTACAAAAGAGTATAAATCTGCTATTTCCAAGGTTTACATTATTCTAGTCCAATCTATGTGAATTAGATAGCTGTTTTTACAGTTATGCCCAATGAAATATTTTGCATTAATGCCCCAACAATTCTGTCCATGGTTGTATGCAAACTGTATACTCTCCTTATTTGATAACATTCTGTATCACCTTTTGTGGCTTTCTGTGCACCAAATACTATAATAAACAGGGCTATACTGCAAGATGAATTCTAGCAACTTGGCATTTGGATACTAAATCTCCCTATGCTTCTCAGCGAAGAGAGTAGCAATATTTTTGAAGAGAGTAGCCTACACCCAGGAAAGTCTCCACCCGTTTCTTTCAGACCAAGTGAATATTTCTCTTTCTCTAGAATTCCATATGGCTCAATCCTTACTCCCATATTCATAAGTGATATATGTTGGGTGAGGGTGAGAGGTGCATCGGGCATATCCCCCTCTCCCCCCCCCCCAATTTTTGTGTGAGGGCATGGGGTTACAACCCAGCTGGAGCCACAGCCCAGGAGCAGTGCAGGTGGGAGTGATTGCTCAGAGTTGTGCCCCTACACCATCAACATTTACGCATCATTTATGCCTGTATTATTTATCATTTTAAAGGGAAATTGGTGATACTTTCAGGATTCAAAGAATTTTGTCTTTTTTTCATTACATCCCCAATTATGGGGAGGACCTACCTACAGGTTAAAATAGTCTGCACTTTTAAGGTCACTCTGTTAAGCAATATTAAGGTTTACTCCCATTAGTATTAGACTCGCACCATTCTGACAGTGCTCCATGAATTCATGATCTCTTGGCCCAGTGAGCCAGGAGATCATCCTTGCCTTCTATGATGAGTTGACTGGCTTTGTGGATGCTGGGAAAACAGTGTGATAAACTTTGACTTGAGTAAAACTTTTGATATGGTGTCCCACAGCATTCTTGCAAGCAAACTAAGGAAGTATGGGTTGGATAAATGGACTGTAAGGAGGACAGACAGCTAGCTGGATTGTTGGGCTCAATGGGTAGTGATCAATGGCTTGATGTCTAGCTGTCAGCCAATATCAAGTAGACTGCTCCAAGGCATGGTCCTGGGGCTGGGTTTCTTTAATATCTTCATTAACAATCTGGAAGATAGGATGGAGTGCACCCTCAGCACATTTGCAGGTGACACCAAGCTGGCAGAGAGTAATTGATAAGCTGGAGGGTAGGGCTAGGATTCAGTGTAACCTATACAGATTGGAGGATTGAACCAAAAGGAATCTAATGAGGTTCAATAAGAACAAATACAAAGTCCTGCACTTAGGATGGAAGAATCCCATGCACTCCTACAGGTGTGGGACCAACTAGCTAAGCAGCATCTCTGCAGAAAAGGACCAGGGGGTTACAGTGCATAATAAGCTAAATATGAATCAACGGTATGCCCTTGTTGCCAAGAAGTCTAACAACATACTGGGCTGCATTAGTAGGAGTGTTTCCAGAAGATCAAGGGAAGTAATTATTCCCCTGTGTTTGATACTGGTGAGGCCACATCTGGAACACTGTGTCAGGCTTTCGGCCCCCACTACAGAAAGAATGTGTACAAGTTGGAAAGAGTCCAGTGGCGAGCAACAAAAATGGTTCAGAGGCTGGGACACATGACTTATGAGTAGAGGCTGGTGGAATTAGACTTATTTAGCCTGCAGAATTGAAGACTGAGGGGAGAGGGGGGAAGTTATAGCTGACTTTAACTGCCTGAAGCATGGTTCCAAATGGTGGCAAATGACAGAACAAGGAACAATGGTTTCAAGTTGCACCGAGGGAGTTTTAGGCTAGATATTAGGAACATCTTTCTCACTAGGAGGGTGGTGAAGCACTGGAACAGGTGACCTAGGGACATGGTGGAATCTTCATCCTTTAAAAAGATATTTTTAAGCCTGGCTTGACAAAACTCTGGCTGGGCTGATCTAGTTGAGGATGGTCCTGCT
This sequence comes from Caiman crocodilus, assembly GCA_030014935.1. Classification (NCBI taxonomy): domain Eukaryota; kingdom Metazoa; phylum Chordata; order Crocodylia; family Alligatoridae; genus Caiman; species Caiman crocodilus. The sequence goes on along the minus strand of JAGPOW010001376.1, from coordinate 103,816 downwards.
TTGAGCAGGAGTTGGACTAGATGACCTCCTGAGGTCCCTTCCAATCCTAATTTTCTATGATTCTGTGAATTACTGGTTTTCCTTGACTGGAGTTAACTAATTTCCCTCTGAACCTACATGTCTTTAGACATCTCAACTGGCACAAAATTCATCAACTCTGTTTAGCACTGTAGGTTGCCATAAGCACATCTCTTTCACAATCTACTACCAAAGCACGGTTTCTGTTGAGATTGCAATTGGAATTTGTTGTTTACCATTCATTCCTTTAGTTCTGTATTCTATTCAGGTGTAATTAAAAATATATCATAATTACTTGTAGCCTTTGACTTAGTACCTGCTGTGTCTCTATTTTTTCTTTGACTATGTCTCCTGACACATTTTTGTTCTCAGGTAACAATTTTGTGGAAATTATTTTGTGAATAACTATAGGCTCCAACACTTTTTCAGCCTTTTTTGTTCTGTGCTTTATTTTAAAAGCTTGTTTTAAATAAAAGTTTTTAGAAACCGTCAGCAGTTTTCTTGGAAATTGTCAAAAAGACAAACATGAATCACTAATTTATCTTGGATTTAATATTATGCAAAATTTGTTTAATTTTGTTAGAAGCAAAATCAAATGTCTTATATAAATAGCTTGCTAGTGCAATTTAGGGCCATTCTGTAGAGGAATAGCTATTCTTTTACAGTTGCATGTGATTTCTTTTGAAGAAATGAGTAGCTCCTTGTAAGCAGCCTATATAAATCTTGGAATTATGCAAATGTCAGTCTTTTTGGATGTACTGGAGAAACTAGGCAAATAGCCAGGTTTTAGGGAAGTGAGTGGAGATATTAAAAAAAGAAACTTTACAATAAATGGGCTGCTAATTTAAATGCATTTTCAAACTTTAAAGGTAATTTAACTTAATGTTTCCAAAACTCATATATATGCATACATGAACACACATATACATGCTGAGAGAGTGCCTGGAGAGATGACAGTAGTATAACTTGTATCTTTTGGTACTGATTTAAATTATATTGAAATCTGACCTGGGCAGAAGTTATAGCTAGCCTAGGATAGCTGAATAGTATAGGAAACTCTGACAATGCTGTTCTAATAGGTGTTAGTGGAACAGGTATTGGTAGAGCAGGCCTGTAAGCAAATAGCTACCTGCAGGTAAATTGCAGACAGATGATACATGCACCAAGTGTATTTTACATTACTGTAAATTTACCTCTGATTCCTTCAGGGTAATTCTCCAGTAAATTGCACAAAGTTATCCCAGAGTAGCAGTTTACATCACCTGTCAGTGTTATCAGGGTAAATGTTTAAGCTGCACAGAAAGAATGAGTCTCAGAATTGGAACAATCAAATATTAAGTTTTTAAACTTTGTTTCAGGTATGTATGCATGCATTCCATTAAAAGAAAGTTTCAGAATGGAATAGTCAGACAACATAACTTAGTAATGTAACCCCTCTCATGTGTGGGTAACGGTGGTGACTCAGTTCCCTCAAGAATATCTCAGTTTAATGGCAGGGTGCAAACAAAGTGTATGTACATATTTATTTATTAATTACATGCATAAACATCCAAACAGCTAGTTGTAACCCAGTATAGAACCCTGATAACAGAACAACTTAAAAACCCAACTCCAGCAGTTTCCCAAAGGTGCTTTCACTGTTCCATGATCATGCTGAATTCTCTTCTACAGCCTTTTAAATACAACTCAATCAGGTCCTGCTCTGGTGTAGCCATCAGATTTTCTCTTTGCTGCAATCTTCTTAGTGGGGAAGTCCATCCTTCTCCCAGCTGTACTCAGAGTAGGTTCCTCTACAATCTCTGGAGGGCCTCTTTCAATAGTGTGAGAAGTGTATCAAAGAGCAAGACCTCTTCTTCAGTCCTTCCACATGGTTCTGGGCAAAATGGCCACTACCTTGCAACTCCTCTTTCCTACTTCATCCTGATAGCTTTCAAAGCAGTCTGGGGGCTCTGGTTCAACCCAGCTCTTTGGGTCTGTTTTTTTTCCTGAGATTGAAGTGGCCCCACACCTCTCTGTTTAACCCCTCACAATCCAGGGGAAAGGTTACATTCTCCCTTCCCCCTCCAAAATGTCATTGTATCCCTGACAAGGCAGTTATACCAGTGTTGGACAATGGTAGTTGGAAGAGTGTCTAGGATCCAAAGCAACTCCTGAGGCAGCAGTGGAGCCACAGCCAGACAGGCTACTCACAACAGCCACTCAGTAGGCTGTCCCAGCTCATTATAGGTCAGGATAGAATGAGGATGTCTCTTTGGTTGAGAGATGTAGTAGACTACAGCAGTGGAGACAGAGTAAACTATAGCATCTGGGTTTAGCTTTATAAGTATCTCTCCTGAATTATTGGGTAGGGGTAATTGTCCTGATGATGTGGACAACTCTGCTTCAAGTAAGGGGTCTGTGGGGGCCATGCTTGTCATGGCACCTGTCAATATCCCTGCCATAAATGTCCATCTCAATCTCCTCTTCACTGTCTTCCACCTCAGACAGCTACATTGGTCAGCCTTCTCCTTCTGTTGTTTGTAGGCCCTTTGTTCTTGTGCCTGAGCATGGGTCCTGTTCTTAGGGGCAATGTGACATTTAAATCTCAGGATTAAACCCAGGCACATCAGTCATCAGTTGCCCAATGGGGAGAGTATGATACCACTGCCACATTTTTCTTCCCCATGCCTTTGCGAAGGCTTCACCCAATAGATTGGAAGATTGGAAAGCTGTTCTACACTTACATGTGGGGTGGATTCCCATCTATTTTCTGTCTTGTATATCCCATATAGGCCCAGATTATGTAATAGTAACCTGTCAGCAGGTTGCAAGTCTTGGTTCACATTTGCTGGTCATATTGAGCCTTGTTTTTCACATTCTGCCTTGCAGGAGTATAGGCCTTTGCTAAGTCTTCCTTTAGCCTCTTGCTATACTCCAGGTACATTTCTGGGAAAGTTGAAACATTGAAGCACAAATCCACTGGCAAATGAGCTTTCCTTCCAAAATTAGTGCATAAGGATAAGGATATTAACTGGTGGTATCATGTTTGATGCAATTATAGGCATTAGCCATCAGTTTGTGTTGATTCCAGTGACTGCTTTGACTTGGGTCTCATGTTCTAAGCATGTCCAGTAGGGTTCTGTTGAACTATTCAGAAAGAGCATCCCCTTGGGAATGGTATAGGGTTATATGTGATTTGTATATCCATAACTTGACACAACTCTCAGATCAGTTGGCTTTCAAAGTCTGTTCATTGATCAGTGGGATGTCAGAATGGAAAAATGACTTCTCCCACAATACTTTAGCCGCTGTGGTGGCTTTCTAATCTTTGGGACAGGTTTGTACATATTTTGTGAAATAGTCTGAGACTAGCAGGATGTTCATGTAGTCTTTTCCATCCAGCTTGAAAGCTACAAAATCTATGCACAACATTTGCATGGGACTCGAACTTACAATGTTCATAAGTGGTGTAGTTCTGGTTGGCAAGGTCTTCCTTTGATGCAGTGCCTGTACTCCCTAACACCCTTTTTCCTGGCTGAAGATGCCTGCTGACATCAGGAATGATTTTTTTCATGTCCTACATTGTCATGAAAAGTTATGAGTCCTATCTTGTGATATTTATGGGCAATACTAATTGTCTAGTGAAGCTCAAGGGCTGTGCTTCCCCTCCATGATTCAGCTTCTTATCCTGTACTACCAGTTGGTCCCATTCTTTTGCAAGTAGAGCTTCCTTGTTACTGTATCAAGTGGTCTTAGGATCCTGGCCTCTCTCTAGTGCAAAAAGTACAAGGATTAGCACATTGGGCATGACTGATTTTTATTGCTTCTCAACTGAGGCAGTTATAGCTAAAATCTTCTATAACTCTGCACATTACTATTATATGCAAACTCTTTTTCCTCCTTGTTTTATTTTAGTGGTTTCTCAGAAGGGACTTATTATAGAAGTTTGGAAAAGACTCTGGCTTAAACCCAAAATAGTTTGGTTTGACCTTCTTTCATGTGTAATGAACGTTTTGAACGTATCATTCTTTATCCTCATTTTTCCATGTTTGAAAGATTAATTTAGTGGTGGAGAAAAGGATTGGAATATTTGGCAGAATGATTCTATTGTTTGAAATGTTACAAGCATGAAAAAAAAATCCCTTTTTTTAAAAATGAATCCCTTTTGTGTAATCACTAGGACTTGGCTGAACTTTGAATGTAAAAATAGCCTTAGTGGGAGCGTCCGGATGAACATGTACATGCCTCTTGCAGAACCCCAAAAGAGTTTGAGATGCTGCAAGAGGCACACTGCAAATGAAAAAAATTTCTCCACACTACATTTGCAGTGCGGGCTAAATATTTGATACCAGGATCTCCAAGTATCAAAAAGTACCCCAGGGAAAAAAAGCAGGGCAGGCATGGTCCCAGGACATGCCCTGAGGTAACTGGGAAGGTGGTCTTCCACAGAGATGCTCTTATTTCTAGTCAGAGTGTCTCTATATACTTTGGCTGCCTCAGCACGTGGATCATGCACAATTAACATACTGGGGCAAGCAGAAGCATGGCAAGGATCAGGATTTAGACACTGTGTGGCAGGGGAATTGTGTGTGTGGGGGAGGGCTGTGCTTGCATGCGGGGACTGTAGAGAGACGGGTTTGGGGGACTCATTGCGGGAGTGGGTCCCCTGAAGGGGGCACAGGCCCCACCCCACTGTGGGCCCTGCAGGGGAGGCAGTCCATGTGCTGGGGGGGACTGTGCCCTGTGAGGGGCAGAGGACCCAGCCCTCTTGAACAACCCCCCCCACACAGCCCCCACATCCGTCCACAATCCTTATCACTTCCCTCCTTCAAACCCTACCCATTGTGTGATAAGAAAACCATAAGCAAACATCAAAGCATAATAAATAGAAAGGAAGAAGGTCATTTTAATACAAGGGAGAGGGAGAGAGCAAAGGAAAGAACACTGTTTAGCAAGGCCAAGGTAAGTTGGTAAGATCAAGGAAGATGAACAAAACAGTTAACTCGTGAAAAGATAGGGGCCTATAAAAGTTAGTCCAGGTAATGGGATAAGAATCCAGAGGCTGTGCTGAGAATATACTTAATGCACTCTATTTTGTTTTTATTTATTGTTTATTTGAACAATAAATAAACATATTTAATTTCTGTTTCATAGTAATTAATAGTGTTATGTCATCATTGTATAGAACAATTTTTTTCATCAATAGTAAAGGGTTAATAATATACCTTTTGATTCTTTTATAATTACTACACCTAATGGGTAGACATGTATCTCTCTAATTAGCCTTCATCTATTTTCATTTTCAGCCATTCACTAAAGGCATTTATCTTGTAATTCATTAAGTAGTCCAGCAGGCTGCACTTCTCTTGATGAACTGCCATATACCTCAGCACTTTTTTTCATAATGCAGCTGTGGAAAAAAGTGGTAGCTGCTTCCTGTTTTAGCACAAATCTATACACCATCAAATGCACGCCTGTGTACAAATGCATCCTAAGATCTCACGTCTGTGTTACAGGAAACAAACAGGATTTCATACAAAAACATATTCAGAAACATTTTGAAAACTGTGCATTTGATTTACAGCACCTATTTTATCATCTTCCTTTAAACACCAAAAGAGGATTCATACTTAGGAGTCCTGTGGTAAATTCAAATGAAATCTGGTAAGAATCTCTGGGTTTCATAATTGTTGACCATCTGTCAATTTAAAAGGAAAAAAAAAAACCATGATAAATACCAGTATATAAAGAAGAAGTTCTGCATAAGCCTGCAGCTGGTATATGCATAATACTTTCTGCAAACCATTTATGAGATTCTAGAGTGAACTTGCAAAATCTTATGAAGAATTTAGTGAACCATGGAAAAGAGCATGTAAACATACAACTGATCTACATCAGGACAGATGAGAAGGAATGAAATTGTGGGAATGGGTGCAAATTCTCTTCATGTGATTTTACTTATTTAGTTTTCATTATGTGTTGTTACATAGTAAAATAATTCTTGTGCAGATAACACCAGAATTGTTTAAATGTGGCTAAAAAAGGCCTAAGTCTGTTTTGACCGAGAGGATCCGCTACAAATGCCAATGACAGAAACAGTTTAAATTTTTCTATGGCAGTTTTTTGGGAATAAATAATTTTATACCAGGCTAGTTATGACTCTTTACAAAACCAAAATGACTATTTTTTTCATTGGATTTTGAACATTAATATAAGTTATGCAAAGCAGAGGGTCTAGAGCAAACTAGTGAAATCTTCAATGTAGGTGGTAGGTACTGTTACAGTGCCCTCTTACAAAGTAGCACAACAGCCAATAATAATCTATTTCTGTTGAGAAAATGGCTGCCCTAATATAAACCTGACTACAACTGGAGACGTATAGCCCTGAGTTACCTATACCCAGAATTTACGCCCACATTTGTAATTAGTCCGGACTTTCTAAGGGGTAATTTTACCCCAGAGGAAGATGACTCACAACATTGTAAGAAGGCAGGGTAGTACCTTTTAAAAATTAACTAGATAAGATATATGGAGAGATCACAAGCTTTCAGGAACCTAAGTTTACTTCATCAGATGCTGTGAAAGGGCATATAGGAAGCAGAGTATGAAGTGGAATGAGTGATTTATAATGCAAAAGGTAGGGAAACAGGAGGGAGAAGGAGAGGAGGTGGATAAAAGGGGAGGGGGAATGCTGTGAAAGGCATTCAAGTAGATAATCCTTAGGAACAAGGACTATGTCTATATGAGAGGCTGACTGTGCAATAGCTTGTTACTACCGCGCAGTAGTATCACATGGCATGAAGTATGACATGACACTACTTTGCAGTAGTAATGAGCTACTATGTAGGCAGCATCACCTAAAAGCCATTTTTATGCTACTACATAGTAACTCCAGTTCCTGTGTGTCTTCCAGACTCCAGTAGCAGTCAGCATCAAGGAGTCACAACAGTGAATCTATGTAATGAGATAAGAACTCCATAATCTCTGATTAAACCATCCTTAACACATCTAGACATCTATTCTGTGGATAATTGCTTGTTCCATAATTTCCTGTTCAAACTGGTTGGGTTTTTTTTTCGGGGGAGGGGGGTTGTTTTGTGTTTTTTTTTCCCCTGATAACAACAATCTTGAGGTCAGCAATGGAGTGCCCAGAGAGGCTGATATAGTCTGCCATAGGCTTTTGTGTCTTTCTGAAACTGATGTCAGATAAGTGTTCACTTTTCTTACACATGGAGATCTTCTGTCTGTCTGATATAGACAGCAGATGGGCATTGTACACAGGTGATGGCGTATATGATATTGGTAGAATTCCAAGTGAACTTTGGATGGTGTACTATGCTTGGCTATTAAGTCCACTGATAACAGGGTCTGAATTGATTTAGGGATACAGTAGGCATTTGGGTCTTTGTAAAGCCTGGTACCTCATAAGCCATGTACAAAATTACATGTGTTTGCTCCACATTTACCTCAGTGTAAAGGTAGATTTTACTACGGTAAATGTCATGCCTGCATCCTAAGATACACAAGTATGTGTTTCTTTTCTTTGAGTAGATTGGAAGAAAGATTTTTAAAAGTTCAAAATGTTTATGTGTAAGTTGTTGTACAAATTTTTTTTTATATATCTTGGACTATTTGAAGTAAAATTTTGATAATGCCCCTTGCAACGTTAAGACAGAATAACTTTTTTCAACTAAATTTGAAAGCTATTGCAGTATTCATTTCCTTTAAGTATATATTAGAATTGTCCCACATTTATCAAAGAAACTGAAAGCAGAATGTGGGCTAGTGAGAAAACTTGTCTAAATAAACATAGGTAGAATTTGGCCAAATGTCTTACTTAGTCAGACTTCAAATCACTAAGTTGTTTGTGTACTAATTATTTATTTAATATTTTATGTACAAGAGAATCAACAGAAGATTTGAGAATGTAAAAGGGCTTTGAATTTTCTTTCTCAAATGTTTTTAACAGTAGGGGTCTTTTGTGTGTGATTACTAATGCTTAGGTAAAACTTGCTAAAGCTACTTATATTTAAGATCATTCTCTTTCTATTGTGCCTTCAAAGTATTTTTATAGGGGACTGTTGTTGTGTAAACCTATCTTGGGTTGATGTAATAGAACAGTTATGCTCACACTTTTGGTCCCACCAGCCAGATGAATGGCATGGGGCCTGCCTGTGGGTAAAATTGGGCTTCAGGGCCTCATGCCACCTCTACTCAGCTAGAGTCCAATCCTGGTCAAGTGGGGCCTGATCTAACAGACAAGGATTGGGCCGAGGCAGCCCAGGGCCCCAGTCTGGCTGAGCAGATTTAGTGCAGAGGCCTGCACTGTCCCCACCTGGTTAGGATTAGGTACTGTTGGCCTGTACTGCTTCACCCAGCCCTCATGCACCAGGATAAAGCTCCAGAGCCCAGTGGTACTCCTGTGTATCCCGGTTTGGTTTCCAAAAGCCCAGCACCACCCCTACCCAGCTAGGATCTAGCCACATGAGCCTACTGCCACAACCACCAGACCTCCATACACTGGGATTGAGCTCCACACTGCTCTGTATGTCCAATCTTGTGTGCAGGGCCATGGCCTGCAGGCTCTCTACAAGGTAAATGGGGGAGTCATCCAGCCCAGATGACATGGATCTGACCAAAGGGCTGGGGACTGAGCACACCTGTGATGAAACAAATTGGATTCGGCTGTGTTTTATTATGTGTATGTATATGTGTTGTATTAATTCATGCCAGGCATGAGAATAGATAAGCAAGGATCTTTAAAATTTCTGCAAAATTTTCTCAATATTTCATCTTTGAAACAGATTTTTTTGAACAAGAAAAAAGTATTTTATCTGCAGAAATCTGAGTCATAGCACAGCTATATTATGCAAATCCTTACAGTAAAAATAGCTCTTAATTCAAGTTTTATTTTCTTTAATACAGGGGAAAAATGGGGAGTGGGTGTTTCTGACTAGCACAGTTCTAAGCAAGATTTTACAAGATTAAAGATGAAATACAGAAGAAAACACCTATATTTTTCTATATTTTAATACATAATTCCACAAAGGTTAAGCCAGAAGGTATCATTAAATGATCTCGTGTGATCGATGTAATCACAAACCATTAAGCTTTGCCCAGTTAATCCTACACTAAACCTTTCAGAATTTAGACTAAAGGTTTCCTGTCTTCATATTAAACTATGCCACAAGGTGATTTGAAAGTGTCAGCAATGGTCAATTCAATTACAAGAAGTCGATTTGTTGAGATCCACCTAGAGAATTTCAGCACCTCTGCTATGGAAGAAGATGAACAATCCCTTTGCCCCACTATCCTGCCAAATCTGATGATCACTATGATCCTTTTTACATAAGCCAGGCATATCTGGCAGGCAGATGAGAGAGAATTTTCTCTCTACCGCCTCAGAGGACTAGTTTATCCTGGCCAGTATACCATCTGCAGCTGTAGCTGATCTCTAATGCTTTGGAGGAAGATAACAAATTGTCCTCCATCAAGAGTACAACTGGTCAACTGTGCATGAGGGATAATAATTTCTTAAATGCCTACATCACAGGCACTTTCCGGTGAGAAGCAGAAGACCTAAAACATGAGATTTGATAATAATCATTTAATATTATACTTATTCTGAAAAGACCCCATGTGACTGATCATTCCAGTCCTAACTCTTCTAAATAATTCTTACTGGTCTTGTATCAATAATATTTGTAATGTTTAAGCTTATAAACATTCTTTAGATACGTTATGAAAAGTAATGATTAGAAAATTGCTATAGATTCCTAGTCAAACTGGTATTCTTTGTTTCTGGTTATATCCTTTTTTGATTATTTACTAAATGTAGGTATTAACTCCATCATGGGCTGCCTAGCGCTTCAATAATTACATCCTACGGAACCTATTGGTATGTTAGCAGATAAAGTTTGCCATATTCTAAAAGCCATGTTACTGTAAGTTACAAAGCTACTCTATCACTTTCCTAGTTCCTGAAACATTGTGGGAGGATGTATTGAACAAGATATTTTAATAGGAGAATTCAGATAAGAAAAAAGTGGTGTCTAAAAGATTTTGTTCAGTTACTAATCTGATCTATGTAACTTGCCACATGGGTGTGAACCAGCAAAGTACCCAGCTTTAAATCACTGACTTCAAGGAGAGCAATATTGAGTGCTTTGTTGGAATCAAGACCAGGATAAGGGTCCAATTTAAGTCTACTGGCTTCTGTGCAGTCAGGAAAGGTCCTTCCCCTTTGCTCCATGCACACATGGAATGCCATTCTCTTTCTCGAGGGGAAAGCTCTCTCAGTTGAGATTAGAATAATACTTTTTTGGGGGCTGCCCATTGGTATCATATCAATCACCTCTTAAGGACTGATATATTTTTTTTATCAGATTAGGCTGGGCAGTGTGTGCATGTAGTGGGTTTTCTTCTTTTTGGGACTGTTTTGTTCTGGGTTTTTTGATCTTGTTTTCCTCCTCCGTCCTCTGAATGGCCCATGGTAGACTACACTGTAGACACAACTTGGCAGGTACACAATGGATCATTTACATAAGGTGTAGTTTCTGATAAAGTGGCAAATAATCTTCTCAAACCATAACTTCTGTACAAGGAAAAACATTGGAGTCCAAGCAATGATGCTGGGACCAAGATACTGGTATGAGGAATCTAATGCAGTCCTTATCCAAATGGTATGGATTGTAGAAGGAAGCATTGAAGGGTCAGTTATTCTGAGATGCATTACTTAATAAAGCTGCTCCCTTATGAAACCACATTTCTAATGTCTTTTCTTGAGTTGTTTCCACTTAACTTCAGTCAGTGGACTTAAGTACACTGTGATTTACATTCTTAGCTTTGAGTTCAGTTTATATTGTATGCTGTGTTGTGGTATTATTATGTTAAGGATCAGCCAATGATTCATTAAGGATATTGCTATATCTTTTTGTAGGTCTGTTTAGTTATAGTTTGTGTATTTGTTGATATAAAGTAAAATAGTGAAGGAGCACTGAAATATTCAGAATCAATATAATATTTACCCAATGGGTGGATCTAGAATTTTGAAAAAGGGGTGCAGATGGTATGGTGCATCATTGCATATAAAATATTTTTGCCCAATTGAAAATAAACTAGAAACTTTACAAATATACTAGGGACCTAGGACCATATTACTTGGTTGAAAAATTGAATAAAAAACAAATATAACTCAATTGGAATGAGTTAAGAACAGTTTTCAGGGCTGTGGAATAGGAATTAAATTACCAAAAGTGGGTAACAGACAGCAAAATTGCAGAACAAAGGGTAGCTTGACTGGTAGAAGATCAAGACCATTAAAAATAAAAGTGAGGGTCATTAACACCCATGCAATGAAGAGTTTAAAAGGAATGAGTATTGAGCCATGAAATCAAGTGATTCATTCACTACTGCCTATAAAAATTCTGCTGCCATTTGCAGGCATTTGGCTTTAAACTTTAGGTGGAACAAGAAATAAAGGAGGGTGCAAGTGTTCCAGTGCAACCATCTGGATCCACCCCTGATTATCATAGAATTGTAGAGCTGGATTGAATTATCCCATAAGTGCCCCTAATTGTCTCCAGCATTACTTACTAGGGGTGTGTGAAGCGAGCCCTATTTAATTCAGATTCAGTCCAAATCAGAGAGAGTGATTCGATTAGTTGATTCAGATAACTGTTCCTGATTCAATTTGGCTGAATCTGAAGATTTGATGCTGATTCAGAGAACCAGTGATTCAGACACAGACATGGCTTTAAATGTTTTTTCTACATACCTGGAGGTACCATACATAGCTCATGAAGGCTGCAATGCTGGGGTGGATGGAGTGTCCCACAGGAGTGTGAAGGGGGGCCCTTGGTGAGTAACTCAGAAGTGGACTGGAAGTCTACTTCCAGATCTGCTTCTGAACATGCTGGGGAGCCCTCCATGCTCCTGTGGGAGGCTCCACATGCCCCAGCATCACAGCGTTCATAAGATGCCTGCTACCTAGAGGTATGTAGACACAGCTTTAAATGGTTTTTTTTCTATGTCCAAATCTCTGAATCTTTCTGAACATCTCAGAATCAATTTGGAGGGTTCCGATTCGATTCAGAGAGATTAAAGAGTCCTCTAATTCAATTCAGATTTGGAGATTCAGCCACCTAATTGGGCCGAAGCTTTGCACAGACCTATTGCCTACATCACCTCAGACTTGTTTGCCTAGCCTCCTCCTAAGAACCTCTAATGAGGAGAATGTTACAACATTTCTTGATAGGTCATTTCATGGCTTCACTACCATTATAATCAGAATATTTCTCCTAACATTTAATCTAAATCTTCTTGCTTTAAAGAAATGCATGTAGACTTTTATTTCTAAAATTTGACTTGGCAATTTTTGGAGTGCTTCCTGCCAGAAAACTTTGTAAGAATGATGTCTCTTATTAAAATGAAAACCCATTAACATGAGGTATCTATACAAACTCTTAGGTCTCAGCAAATTGTGTGTTCATATCTCCTAAATCAGAGGTTCTCAAAATTTTTCTTATTGGCATATCCTCTTCCAGATTTAACAGCTCCCTACCAGCATATACTTTATATTTTAACCCTTTAAATGCCAATTATTATTATAATGAAAATTAAATCTGCCAACAATTTCTCCCATGTATATACTCTTATATACTCTCAGGAGTACATATGGCACAGTTTGGGACCCTGGAATAAAGAAGTATTTGTAGATATTATATTGTACAAATTATTACACCTCTCTAGGCATGTCTACATGTGCAATTAATGCACTGAAGCCTTACTGTGCAGTAAAATACTTCACATTGTTTTTTTTCCCTGTATATTCCCTCCCAAAATTTACTCCCTATGGGAACAGTTCAGACAGGGCTACTGCTGCCCTGCTCTGATCTCATATAGCAGTCAGGGACAGCTCTAGGTTCCCCTGGGTGTCAGCCTCCAGGTAGCAGGAGGTACCGGGGTTAGGCTGGGCTTGGGGAGGCAAGGGGATCTGTCCCACCACCGAAGAAGCTGCCTCCCGCCCCACCCCACTGCCCTAGGCAGCTGCCTACTGCCTGAGCCCCACTCTGATCTTGGGGCAGGGGCTGATACATTGTCCCCTACCCCCGCAGCATGCAGTTGCTGGCCTTAACCCTGAGATCAGAGCCATGAATGGGACATTTGAGACAGCTGTCTGTTTCCTACCCCCTGCTCCAATTGACTGATTTGAGTCAGGCCTGGGACATTTTCCCCTACCCCTGTAGCTGCCTGCTGCTGAGACCTGACTCTGAATGGCCAATCAGAGTGGAAGCTGGGAAGCAGGCAGCTGCCCAAGGAAGGACACAATGGACAGTAAATCTACCTGTATTTACAGGTAGTAGAAGATTGCACATTACCTTATTTTAATGTGCAGTGGCTGTTGCACACAGTCATATAGTGACACTTTACTGTACACTAGATTAGTCTACTGCACAGTAAACTATCTCATGTAGATGCACCCTCTGAGTGGTGCAGGTTAAAACACAAACCAGCAAGGAAAACTCTGTATGGAAGTTGATTCTTCCCTCTTCTCCGGTGACTGGAAGAGGAAGGAAACTGGATGGTCACTGTGGGGGAGAGAGCAGCAGTGCAATGCTTCCTGTGCATATTTCCCAGACCACCATGCTCCCAGTCTCATGAAGACTCCAGGAGGCAGGAGGAAGGGAGAAGCAGCAGCACCTCAACTCCTCCATAATCAAAGTAATTGAGCTGCAGGAAAATGCCATCCCACTTTCCTAGTATGGGAAATGCACATCTGCTATTCAACTCTCCCCTATCACAAAAGAGACAAGTGTACAGGAGTTCATTCTAGTAAGAGAAAATCTTTCATGGGGGATATTTTCCAGTTGCCAACCTACCTGTGGCATACTTTTTCTAGGAGAAACTGAACGCATGTGTATGCTAAGAATTTCTCCCAGGAGACTGGCAATGCTTCTGGTGGAAATGCAATATGCTCAAAGACAAGTAATATGTCATACTTGCTCTCAGATCAGAGGCATGTGAAAAAAAAAATTCTAGTTCAAATGCTTTTAGGAAGTAAAACTCCAAACTCACTTTTCATTAACAGGGCACCAGCAAGTCTCTCAAACATACTGCAAAAATCATTAGGTATATGAACATTAATTCTGAACATATATTTTAAACTCTCTATTTTTTTTCTAGGAGAAGATAGGTCAAGATGATATTAGGACTGGCATCAGCAATTGAAGGACAGTAAAGCAAGAAAATACTGTTTTTTGGATACTTGCCTGGAACTGAAGACTCATTAATTCAATATCCTGCTCTAATACAAATTTCCTTTATAACTTTAGGTAGGACAATTAGCTTTCTTTTATGTGATTCTTAAAAGGAAAGATGGAGATTAAGATTAAAAGAAATCCAAATATGGAGATGTGAAAATATACAGTTAAAGAATAAAAATAACAGTAACTGCACTAGGCAGAAAATAACATGCACAAGTACATGCTGAAGGAAATTATTGGCTTAGTTGCAGAAGAGGATGTAGATGGTTTAGTGAACCATAATTTGAATGAAAATAAACAGAGTACTTTTAAGAACAATTCTAACACCATGCTTGGTTGTACTAACAGGCCTGTGACTTGCCAGTCAAAGAAAGTGATTCTTCCACTCTGCAGAATTGATAAAGGCCTCACATGTCCAGTTTGGGGCATTTCAAGAATGCTGTGAACAAATTGGAAAGAATCCTGCAGAGAGAAACACAAATGGGTAGAATCATAGAAAATCAGGGTTGGAAGGGACCTCAGGAGGTCATGTAGTCCAATCTCCTCCTTAAAGCAGGACCATCCCCAGCTAGATCATTGCAGCCAAAGCTTTGTCTATCCAGGTTTTGAAAACCTCCAAGGAGAACCTTCTACCACCACTCTGGGTTGTCTCAGGTGGCTGGAGTCGTCCAGAGGATCGCTAATTTAATAGGATGTCAGGTGGGCCAGTGACGGAGAGGCGAGACAGCTTAGTGGTTACAAAAATAACTTTTACTTGAACTTACTTATGCCGCTGGTGACCGCGATGCAGGTGGTAAGGTTGCTTACATAGTTACAGGTAACGAGTTGCTTGCGTAGTTACAGGTACCTGGCAACAGAACGAGCTGGCGAGTTTGTAGACAGAAACAAGCATGCAGGATGAAGGATACATTGGGAACAGTGACAGGGAGATGTTGGAGGATGATCAGTCCACCAGCTTTTCTCTGCCACATGGCAAAGTTCTCTGTACTCTACCATGTACTCAGAGCTCTCCGACTTTGGCTACTCTAAATGTATAAAGGTCCGTGCAGCTTCTGCCCATGACAGACCGCCAGGTGGGAATAGCTAATGAGGCAGAACGTACCAAATTTAAAAGTAACTGTAGTTGTTTAGGGAAGTTCTATTGTGATGGGGCACTCAACTGATTTGGTTATGACATGCCCCATTGGCCATGTTCACAATAGATAAGGGAATCAGGTTATAAGTAATTTTCGCCTAGGAACTCATTGTCTTCACAAGGTTCAAGTGGTAAACGAGTATATACATAAGCAGATAACTTTATAAGTCAGTCTTTGACAAACTGTAAAATACAACAACCCAAACCTATAAAAATGGCTATTGGTAAACACAGGGTAATAATAGGAGTTAACAAGTGTATCAACCAAGATGACATGTCCCATCCTAGCCAACTAAAAATGTCAGCTAACCATCCCTTCCCGATTTCCGGCAATTTTATTGGTGTCTGTGGCAACTTGTTTTATGTGGTCGAGTTGCTCTTGTAATGGAATAGTAATGTTGGGTATGCTAATAAAACAGTATTCCTTAGACAGGTTAAGATACTGACAAATGCCTCCCTGGTGTAACAACATTGCATCAAAGGCTAAGCAGTTTTGCATGGTCATGTGTAATGTAGCTTGTTGTTGTTGGTTCAATAACCATAGGGACGTTTCAGTACTATTAGCTAGGATTTCAACTTATTCAGCTAACTCGGTGATAGCAACTCTAGCTTTGCCTATTTCTATTTCTCACGCAAAATAACCTTCAAGCATCCAGACAAATTTTTGACTGAATCGCTCACCCCGTGTCAACTTACTCCACACCGGAACGTATTGCTTATGGCGATGAAGTACAGCCAGGCTATTCGGGTGAGCTGTATTGACACTTAAAGGAGGGCAGAGCATTACAGTACTTAAAAAAAACATTGGACACCTGTTAGGGTAGCTGAGAGGTTAGCATAAAGCTGGCCGTCCGAGCAGGCCCATAGCACCCCTATGGGGGCTGGTGTATTAATTAGGGCACAGCTTTGGTCTTTCCATCTAATTAAAGCTACCTCACGAGGGAGATTGACTGTGTTTGCAGGTGCGTCGTAACCATGACACCACTGACTAAATCTGGCCACGATTAGGATGGGGTAAAAATATGAGCGCCAGTCTTGGGCATCTGATATGTTGATGGTTAGTGACCCGTTCCAAGAGACTAGGGATCAGGGCCGCTGAAGGATGGATGGAACCAGGCCAGACTCATCTTGTGCCCTCGTTTTGTTCGGGCCTGGGCGAAGAGCTAAGTATCATGTTGGCCTGGTGGCTGTGGGGTTCCAAGTTAATGAATTATCATCCCTGGACCACTTTATTCCTTTTGGGTTAATCCTCCACGGTATTTCTGAACACACAACGTTATAGAAGAGCTGAACAGGGGCAGGTGGAAACATAGCCTCCGATCTGCAGACAGAGTGGTTCATTTTAGCTAGGGTCAAGTTACGTGGCCAGGAATATCAGTAATAGACAGTGTGTTGGCCCTGGGAATATATAAAAGAATGTTGAGGTATCGTAATATTGGGGTCCGGATTGGTGTTCCGGGTTTTAAATCACTTATCAACATTAAGAGGATATACAAATGGAATTTACACTGGGCAAACCTTACGGGAGATAGTGAAAAGTCAGGACTCACCGCATGTTTATGCCTGCCTTTTTTTCTGTTAATGACCCAGAGTGATAAAAGGGATAAAACTGAGTTAGATGTTGTGTAGTCAGTCCCGTTTGCCAAGGAACCTGTCGGGAACAGGAGGAATAGGGCAACTACCCTGCTTACAATATACAAGTAGGTGGCCATCACTGCGTTGACTTGGATGTGCTGTGATTCGGTACTCGGTGGATCTCGTGATCGAGCAGCTGTAGATTGCCACTTCATCACTGCCAGGCCTGCAAGGAAACAAAAGAAACAAGAGGGAGCCATAATCGGGTTTGCTACAAGGAAACTAGGTGAACGGCGGAACGGCGAGTTAACCAGTTGTGGTGAACGATAATGGGGGCACGATTGGGTTTTTCTTCTAACAGGACAGAATAGGTATTGGGATACTGTTCCGACCTTTAAACTGTTCCCTTGTAGACTTGTGGATGAGATTGATGAGGGTGCAGTATCGAAACCCACACTAACTAATCTGGTTGGAATTTAGGTTCCCAGAGTAGAAGTTTCTTGTGATTGGCCTTGTCCCATAGTGGTTTTGAAGTTTTTAGTGAAATGAGGACGTCATGATTGTGTTTAGTCCAGTTTTTGTACGCTTCTCCCCCTCTGAGGCGAAGTTGTTCGTTGTATAACCCGATGTGTCTCTCTACAACCCTGTTGGACTGCGTGGTATGGCAGGTGAAGATGCCATGCAATATTGTGAATACGGGCAAATTTCTCCAGGGCAATAGAGTTAAACGGGAGTCCTCCATCAGACTGAATTTCATGAGGAATTTGCCAGGTGGCAAATGTAGCGGTTAAGGCAGAAACAACGGCAGCGGCATTGCTTTTCTGTAAAGGAATGACCTGTAACTGGCGCGTTCCCAAATCGACAATGACTAATCCATTACTGGGCAGTTTGGACCCCGGGAGGGGCCCGAGCAAATCTATTTGCCAGACTTGTCCCACCTGGAACTGCGAGGGGTCAAAAGCTCTGAGTTGATGTTTGGTTTGGTGGCACTTCTCTTTGGCACATACCTCACAGGCTTGTGCTACTTTTTCCCAATTGGGTTGAACTCCATACAAAGTGAGCTCTGTAGCGGCTTGGCGCAAGCACTGGTGGCTGGCCCTCAGACCTGAGTGACCCCAATTCTCATGAAGCCACGTGAGGAATGGGCTTACTTCAGAACCGGGGGTAGTTGAGATGGGCAAAACTACGTTGCTCTGGAATGGATCTTCTAAGAGTTTTTCGTTGATCTCACTGGGTCGATGTCAGGGTGGTGTGTCATTTGCCTAGCTA
Organism: Caiman crocodilus; assembly: GCA_030014935.1. Lineage (NCBI taxonomy): Eukaryota > Metazoa > Chordata > Crocodylia > Alligatoridae > Caiman > Caiman crocodilus. Next base: position 85,576 of record JAGPOW010001376.1, on the reverse strand, counting down.
GTGGGAGCCATGTAAATTTAGTTAAAGTTCCCCAAATGTCTTCCCAATTATTTAAATTTTCAATGGGAAGGGCTGTGCCAGTAAGGATTCTATAGATGTACTGTGAGTCAATTGTGATGATTAGAACTGGAAGTGTATCATCATGGTGTGTTAGACAGTGTTGCAGTGCCTTAAGGAATCCTAGCAGTTCACATTTTTTAACAGAGTTGTCATCTGGGTGGGCCCAGAGTATTTCCGCGTCGTGGCAGGCCTTAAAATAGTACCCATAGCCTCCGCTGTATTAGGAGGTTCCATGTGAGGCCATCCAGGCCGAGGTGGAGGTTCCATAGAGCGTTAGGGGCTTTTCTTCATCTCTGGGATAGGGTGAGTGCTATATCTTCAAATTTCCAGCAGCACCAGTTGTAATGATGGGTGAGCACCGACGTGTTCCATGTCTTAGGTTCTCCTTGAAAAAGGATCAACCTTTTCTACAACTAGCAAAGGCAGCAAAGTTGTAGGGGGAGCACGGAGCGCTCCACGCCCCCTTGCTAATGGCTCCACTAGTTGTCCAGGTAGGAGGATTTTTCCTATGGCTCCATACTGGTGTTGTGTTACTTGAAGAGTTTTATGAGCAGTGTATACCAGTTCATTGCAAGGGTTGTGTGTGACAGCCCACACGTCGTTAGTGGTGAACCCAAGAGTCAGGATTAATGGATCATCAAGGTTGATTGAGTGGAGCTGCGTACCCTTGACAGAGGCTAACAGATGATGCAGGTTCTGCTGATTCCCTTCTGTCCAAGGTGTAGATTTTTGGGACTTGTCACAGACCTGTTGCTGTAACTTAGTGAGAAGCATTAGATGGCTCAGGTTGACATAGTGCCGATACCAATGTATGTAACCCAAAAGCTGTTGAAACTATCTTTTAGTTACAGGGGGGGTTTCTTTAATGGGTCGATGATGGGTCCATCATGTGAGATTCAGTGATGGGTGGGGCGAACGAATCGGGTGCTGAGGAACATGATGTCATCTATGGGACGTAGGCATGACTTTTCCTCGTTGATCGTCCATCCCTTACCTTGAAGGTGGGCTACTAGTTGGTTGCCTATGCTGGTAACGATGAAGCTGTCATGGCCCATAATAGTGATGTCCAGATTCTTAATTCCTTTTCTGATGGAAGGGTGTGTGAGGCATGAAAGTTCTTTAAGGTATTGTTCATAGCACCAGTGGCCAACAATGGGGCGTTGCAGTATCCCTGAGGGCAGGCCATCTATTTGCACATGGTATCTAGGGTCAGAAGGGGCGTAGTGCAGGCCATCTAGTCTGACCTCCCGCCAATGGCAGGAATGAGTGCCAGGGTCACAGAACCCCAGCCAAGTACCTATCCAATCTACTCTTAAAGATGCCCAAGGTAGGAGCAAGAACAATTTCCCTAGGAAGCTGGTTCCGCATCCTAGCCACCCTAATTGTGAAGTAGTGTTTCCTAATGTCCAACCTAAACCTGCTCTCCAGTAACTTGTGACCATTGGTCCTAGTTACCCCTGGTGG